>JANSTR010053449.1:0-13046 GCA_025434805.1 Antipathozoanthus remengesaui | reverse complement strand
GCTGTACAAATACCCAATTAATTCCTTCTGAGCGATAGCCCTAGAAAAGAAATGGGCCCCACACGGAGAAAGAGAAATAGTAACCTTAATGGTTACTCCCTTTCTAACTGTATAAGAATTCTTAAAGCATATTGCGTCGTATCGTATTGTCAGTATAGTATGGATCCGGTGTCATTAGAACTGCATAGTGTGGTCCTACTGCACCAATGATCTGAACCATTATGAAATAAGTCAATTAAATTAGTTTGGTATTAAAAGAAGTGGAAACAGCGAGTTGGGAACCCAGGCTTTAAACTTGCTATTTCCTCCGTGACTTGGAATCTCTTATATCCAGTGGTATAGAATATTCGGAGAAAGCCATACTTCAAAGAATTAACTTGGAGGACTGTATCCGATAGTTCAGTTTTGGACAATCTCTAATCATTCAAACAAGAATCAAAACATATTGTGAAGACTTGTACAAATACAGTGTTTAGAGAGTACAGCAGAGAGAATTAAGAAAGTTAGATGAAGTAGGCTTAGGTCAGGATAGCCAAAAAAATAACTTAGTGACTTAACTGTTGCAAACTGAAAGTGCTCTACAAATATGGCAATTAATTCCTTCTAAGAAGAGAAAAAATCTGAGGCTGGTGGCGGTAGGATTTGAACCAATTACCTCCGGAACAGATCACCGTTGTTCTGAAAACTAAGCTAAAAAGCCAGATGGGAGTAAGCCTTGGGTAATTAAGATGGTAATAGCGGCGATGAACGCGTAAAACTGGGGGTAATCAGTAAGGTTTGGCAGCTACGCACTAATAAATTAATAAAGAATAAGACCTTACTTAATGTAAGTGTATAATTAAAAATATATGAGCTATGTGACTTGAGTCGTGAAACAAGTGATAGAGAAAGAACCCAAGCTATTGCTGAAACGATTAAAGTTAGGAAATGATTGTTGTTTTGTTCACACCTCTTGCTCGGTCGCTGATTCATGTCTGTTTCTTTGGACATCTTCTTCAAGTCTGCGAAGCGCATCTGAAGTAATTTAATAATAAAAAGAGGGGATTAAAAACAGCTGATTGTTTTTAATCGCAAAGTAAATTAATACCGCTCGTACAAATAACCTAGAAAAATATCCAATGTCTTCAAATGCCAACTGTTAAACAGATCCAACACCGCCAAAAATTGTTGGGAAGAAGGAGTTCAAAAGGGAGTTCTAACAAACAAACAAATCCAACAACATCCAACATTTAAGAACTCGACCTCTAGCTCTTTGCAACTGAAAATGACGCAGGATGCACAATTTCAACAAAATCAAACTTGATCCACAACACAAAATCAAACTTGATCCTTGAACACACTGCGTTCAACAATGTTGAAAGATAAAATTGAATCTATCACACTCATCTAACGTCTTGCAACACAGTCTGTCCAGTAGCGTCTGCTATGCTGGCTCCACATGTTGAATCAGTTTAATTGGCTTATAGTTGTTCAAAATGGCAACGTTGTGGAAGCAAACCTTCACACAAAGACCCTAGGTAGAAAGAATGAATTTTCCACAAAACCTCTCTGATAACGGCCCAAAACTCCATAGGAAAAGAACTTACTGGAGTAGATTTAGATTTAGTAATAGGAACCACTAATTTGTAGCAATAACAATACATGTACAATCCATATTTTACGAAAAGAATGGCATTATCTCTAAAATTAATAATCAGTTCACAAAAGAAACATTTCTAACTTACCATCTTTCTTCTGAAGTTCATCTTGCAATATTCCAAGAGTCCTTCGCAAATCAGCCTGAAAACAGGGAGTTTGGTTCACTTCAACAGCTTCATTTTCATAACATAGTATATATAAGGGGTTTCTCCTTTCATCGTACTTGGTCTGACGCTGTGAACACTTTTGAGCTCATGTAAATACTGTCAGCAGCATAATATTTCTCAACAAACCAGGTGATTGGACGATACACACTTGCTAGTAGTAAGCCAATCAGCTCACACTATCTACCCTAACCAAAAGGTGCAATCCCAGAAGGTGTCACTACATTAGTAACATTGGTGGCGGCTGAAGAAACGAATCCGCCAAAGAAATATAAACATGTAACTTCGGGTGATTAAACTAAAAAAGGTGCTTGCTTGTTATGTCAAGAGCATGAGAAAGAGGTTTCTGGGATGCGACATATCGACTGAGCTTATCATATACCTCATCTACTAACTATTCTAACTGAAACGCTCTTATCCCCCAGTCCCACCGAAGGGGAACAGAAACTACTCAATTTCGTACTGTTGGCACATGTGTTGACTTTATGGAAACTAAGCAAGATATGATCGGACAACACTCACAATCTAACCACCACCCAAAATAGAACACCTCCAGCTCTGGTTATACCCAGGATAAGGACAGTAATACTTAAAGTCTAGTGCACCAACAAGTGATTATACTGGGCATGTGTGGAGGACTGGGGACGGGGCTAGGTGTTATTTTGTCAGACCCATGAGCTTAATAAAACTTTAATTAGGTCACCACAGTTCCGCAAACTGACCAAACTTTACGACTTGAAAACGCAAACATTTACAGGTCACCCTGTGCTACGGTAACAAAAATGTCCCACGTAGAGCCATTCATATGTTATGTCATGGTATCCTACTGATGGTCAGTTACTGATTTGTGGTTTATTTCAGGAACATGTAGTTGTCTGTTCAAGTATAATTCGTAGAAAAATTGCCAAAATTCCTATGTTTTCTAAAAACCACCTGCTTAATAGTGTTCTAAGGTCTGAACTATTGTCTAACCAAATTTATTTTTAAAACATAGTCTAAAGGTTTACCATTTCAGGTGCAATGGGAGATCGTGCCGGACTCCTGTTAACTGTCTAAATGAAGATAAGAAAAAAAAAGTAACATTTACTATTTAAGAAAACTTGCAGATCCTACCTCTAGGCAAAACGTATCGCACCACTTTACAACACTGAAAAGGTAAAGTTGTTCAATTTGAAGGTTTGTAACAGACTAATGTTTCTTACGCGCTTAGTATCCAAGAACGTAGTAATGTAGAGTGCAACCGAGTTGAACTGGATATTAGAAATGACAGTGATGGAACAGGTTCTGATGAACAGACTTTTTGTGTCTATATGCATAACAAAAGCGAACTGCAAACCCCGGAGAACCTCACAACATCAAACAAACAAACAAACAAACAAACAAACAAACACACAGAACACAAAAGCTTGAATAGAAATAAATTTATTTGTCACAGTCAAGTCACCTGTGCCTGCAACAACTAAATAAAAATAGATTACCGATAAACAGTTATACAGTACTAAGTTGTTGTGTCCAAAATCCAAATGGAAACAGTGAAACACTGAACAATAAATGACACCTTGGACGAGCCACCCTCCACATCATAGTACCTTTTGTGAAAGAAGAGGACGACGTACATACATACAATTACATACCTGTAATTTTAGGAACATTTTGTCTTTTTCTCTACCGTTTTCAACCAATTCCTAGAAAACAAGAAAATTCAAAAGTCGCAAATTGTATATGCTGCCCAGAATACCAGTAATTGAAATCTTCTAAACTATTTACACGCCACTATTTACGGCTACGCAAACTCAAACTGCTACAAAATGTAATGGATTAAGTAGGTAACGGCCATACTTATCACTCATTACAAAATGATACTTTTGACTGTGTAGTTTGCGGAATTGGCAGAAATAGATATCTTGGTGGCATGAACAGTAAGACCGGGTCTAGACGGTAGGGATTATGGGTAATGAGTAGTTTGAATGAGTGATCTTTTTACATTTGAGTCAGTATAGGTTTAGCTTTCACAGTTCAAACTTTATTTAAAATAAAAGAGAGAATTCAAAGTTCCCAAACCATATTGAACTAAATATATAATATTTGGAGATAAAAGAGAGTTATTATCTGACCTCAACCCAAAAAGTTGGCTTCCCTTTTCCACAATTTTCTCCAAGATAGCGGCATCGAAAGCGATAAAAAAACCATTCCCCCGAGAAGCCTAGCTAGTGTGTAGTGAGCTACCGGCTCAACAAATTTACTCCCTCAAAATATCGGGGGTTTTCCGACCAAAAATCAGCCAGTGGGCGACGGCATTAGCTTTGCACCTTTATCAACTACTGACGTTTCTAGAATTATGGTAGTTTCAGCAAAGATACGACAAAATGTAAATCTCATTTTAGGTGTAAAACAGTATCAAATGTTGAAATACTGCAAAGAAATTTTGCAAAGGCAAACTTTAAAAAGTTGATTGGGGGCGTGACATGAACAGTTGACGTGACAAAGTCACAAGTAAAATGAGTGGCATGCGCATTACAAGAGTATCCACCATAACTAGCCCCACTATACTACTTGGTTGGATTTGTACCTCAATAGTGTGGTCTTTGTCCAGTAGGGCAGCTTTAAGTTTGTTTATCATCAGTTCATGCTCCTGGTTTCTCCAAGCTTTGCTGTTCTCAAGAGACTAAAAGGAATAGAAATTATTGTCGGTACTTGGAAAATCAAAAGCACTGTGAACCAACTGCGAAAGCATATTGATGTTCAAAGTACAAACCAGACCTAAACATTTAGTTTCCGTCAATGTTTCCTTTTTGTGTTTTTGTACGAATTGCTAACGTTACAAAACTACCAGTCATTGCTATAACAGTAAAAATGAATAGAAACAAAGGCGCCGCTAGGTTTTCTATAAATGTGTGGATTGATATTATACGATTTATACAATAACGACCTTTGTTGTCATAGCTCCAGGCTAACCATATATTCAGCCAACAGAAGATTATTTTAAATGCAATAAAATATACAACTTCTTTATACATACTAATTAATGTAGTATTGGGAGTTCGAAAGTCTATAAGAAAGTTATTGCCTTGATGTGGGTTCGCTATTCGTGCGACACTATTATCGTGAAATATAACGTGGAATACCTGAATCAGGCAGTGCGTAATTTGCCATGAATCGCATATCCGGGATGAATCTTACAGCTGGAACTGATTTGTGCAACTACGATCAACTTTTGCTAAAATATGGTGCGCAAGACAGCTACTTCAATTCTCTATCAACGGGCTGACAAACCAACTCTAAGAGGGAAAGTTTGCGGGGAGGATGGCGGCCAGATGAGTGCAATTCCACGTTATATATTTCCTCCTTTGTATAATTCGTCAATAATGTGCGATTTTATCTAAAACTACATTGAATCATCTCAGTATAAATCTGAGTGTTATATAGGCAGTGAAGTCTTTTTAATCTGGGAGTTCATGAAAACAAAAGTACATAATAGCGATATTCGTTACCTGTATTTCATGGTCTTTACTATTCAACAGCTGCTGCAACCTGTGGATCGAGGAGTTCTTGTCCATCTGGATTCTGGACAGGTTTTCTGCTGCTTCCTTGAAGAAAGCCAAGACACATAATTTTTAAAAAGGCGCAACAAAAGGAACAGAAATTTGGAGCCAGTACAAAGTTGTATTCACTAAGGATACATTTTAGTCTCGAAAATATTTAAAATCGAATTCTCCATTATAGATATATGTATATGAAAATTAAGGCAAATTTTTTTTTATATAGATGTTAAACAAACGTTTTAAGGTCAACTTGACCATCATCAGCAAAGGGTTTCTGATGATGGTCAAGTTGACCTAAAACGTTTGTTTAACTTCTATATATAAAAAGCCTTACTTTTCATATATAGTCTCGAAATATTATACACATTTTATCTAACAAATAAGGATGCAACTTCTTTGTGAATAACGAATTCCTACTCTGATCATACAGTCACACAAGTGATAGAATAGGACATGATAACTATACCAGCCGTTTGGTGATACTTGTCCAGGTCTAGCAGACTTGTGCTTGACATAATCACGGTATCATTGTGTATACTCATCACTAGCTAATTCCCATGGACACCCCCTCCCCTCTTTGATCAAACAACTAGAAAAGGGTTCGAAACATATCTATGTAGAAAATTCACTTAAATTTACTGTCATTTACTCTGGACATACTCTTACATAGTTTTAGAAGTTATTTGTTCCAAATCATAACAGGTCTTCGCCATGTTTATTGAAAACAAACCATTTTAACAAATTTTCGTTCGCTCTCATACATCACGTTTACGCAAACGTTCTAACCAAGAAACACTATGCGCGCAAAATCATTTAGCAAAGTCCCAAAATTCAGGGCTTCTGATTTTAAAAGACAAAACTAAAACTGAATTTGTTTGGACAAGCAGCTTTCTCATTCCGTCGGCCAATCATATTTATAGACACACATAAAAAATTCGATGTTATGAATGATCGTACTTCAGAACATTTGGCCACAAGGGCTTAACCTAAAACATCCTTACCTTAATGAGGTTGTCCTTGTCTCTTAGAGCAGCCATCTGTCTTTGGACATTAGCTTCATGCGCAGAAGACATTCGGGATCTCTCGTGGAACATTTCCTAAAAATTCAATTGAGTCATTACTGTTAAATCCTAATCCCTCTGAACTCGATTTCACATGGACAAAAGATATCTCAAGTTCTGAACCAGTTGTTGAAACCAATCATATTGCTCGTCTCGTGTTTTAACAAATTCATGCGTTCCGAATTTCACAAAGTTATGCAACTTTGGGTTTTAAAAACTCGTAAGGAAAGAGATATTATAATATTGTCGGACTTGGTTTCTGAGTTCAATGGAGAAGGTTTTATACAAAAACAAGAATGTGGGATTTATTGATAATAAAGTCAGGATAAAAGGCGAGCGTGTGTTGACCTGTTTCATGTATGAAGGGAAAAAAATTTATATTGGTGGATATTCACCACATACGATAACCGCACGTTACAATTACGACAGTTGGACACCCTTCACCTGTCGTCTTGAAAAGCAGAACGAGTTTTGCAGAGAACGTGAACGCCGGAATATGAACTACAAAGAAATAATCGCATGGGATCTTATATTAACTTGTGTTTTCAAAGTTTTCGAATTCCGTTCTCGCTTTCACAACTACGGAAATTAACCTAAAACTTGGAAGCACACGTTATATCTATGTTTTACCATACGATCTTCATGCGATTACTGATGCTAACAGATTAATCAGAATTGAGAAATTGTAATTTTTAGGATAAACGGGTTTATAACAAAAATTACAATTTCCTCAATCTGATTGGCTCTTGAACCCTATTTTTCCTTAATTTGCTTGCAAGATTTGTTATTAGATGCTTTCCAAAAACAAAAGCCTGATATCGGATAGTTGAAATCATGAACCAATCACAATCTGACTTCTTAGCATTCTCAGAGTGATCAACAGCAAGAAAAATATTAGTTACTCGGAACAGCAACCATTTAGACTAAAAAATTGTAACCAAAACCAAATGTGGTGTAAAATGCACTTCAATATTGAGTGTAAAGATATCTTTCATTTTCGGAAATTGTAATATCAGTAACAATAAATAAGTAATTTGTTATCAATCGTATAATTACAGACTCCACTAAGTCATACTACAATCGATTTTTTTTTCTTTTACTGTGAAAGACACAAACTTCTGATTTACCTCAAAGTAAAGAGAATGTAACCATCATTTGACTGAGGTTACACTGTTATAAAAAACGTTTTCAAGATCCAGGTGTGCCACTTTTCAGCCCAGGAGCCTAGGAAACCTCACAGGTAAATCAATAAAATCTGTAACAAGAATTCAGTGTTTTTATATAACGGACGTACCGCGATCAGCTGCTCTTTCTCTCGAAGAAGGTCTGCTAATTCATTCACTTTGTTAGAGTCTTCAATTATTTTAGCCTGTAAGAAGAGAAAAGCATAGATTAATAGCTATTTGTATCTAATGTATTATCTAAGTATCAAAACAGACATTTCTAAAGCATGGTTCACACTAGCGACCGAAGCGACGGAACGGATTGTTGCTCCAGTGAACGTGATTTAACAAAACGGTGGAAGAAAGATTAGCGATACAGTAGAACTACGGGAAAAGAAGTACATCGAGTACGTTGTATTCATTGCGTAAGTTAATTGCGGGTTTTAAGTTTACGAATAAGTAGCTTTCAAGAAGGCGCAATGTGATGGGGTCTAGTTCTCCGGGCTAGATAATCAGTATTGTTAGAAGGTTTAAGAGAGAAAACCCTTGAAAAATTTAACAAATTCACTGGCTCACCTGGTTAGGGCTTCTAACTGTGCTTCTTACAAAGTCCTTCAATTCCTGTTGCAAAGGGTTACACACTATTACACAAGGGTTTAACTACTTAACTATTTATGTTTTGCAGTGGAATATAGAACGGGAGAATATTGTCTTCAACATGCACTGAATAGAAAACTAAGCACCATTCTACCTTTCGTTCAACTATTTTTGTTTCACACCAAAATAATTTCAATGATTTTGTAAATATAACGATCTTGCAAAGTCTACACGACTAAAACGTTATGATGTTGGATTATGACTTCGTTTTTACTGTCATCTCAGCTTCGATTCTTAAATCTTCAACGTCTGTCATTATTCGTCACTACACTACTAGTTTGAGAAATCACAACTATAGCTTTCCATTACAAAGTTAATCCATCACCCATATTATTACCATAATACCTTCAGTTCTTTTTCTTGGTTCTCCATGTTGTTTTTCAGCTTCAATATGACTGCTTCCTTCTCTAATAAAGTTGCAGACGAAGACTCCAGAGCATCCTGCAAAACATAAAAGCAACATATTTTAAGCGAATAAGAAAATCAGTACTTTAGGACTTGTTCTTCCAAAACTGGAAAACAGTACATGGCAAGATTTTTCTGCTGGCAGAAGAATGCAAAATTCTTAAGTACCACATAGTGGGATTCAGAGCGATACTAAGCTATGCAATGAAACAATAATGGTAATGAGATAATGCAATTCCAGTACTGTTGTTATCAGTTGATCTAACTAACCTTGTCTGTTTTCTGTTGATCTTCCGCAGAGGTCTTCAGGGTTTGGATGGAGTTGTCTTTTTCTTTACACATTCGTTCAAGAAGCTGGGAGAAATTATGGAAGCAAGAGAATGTCAAGAAGTATGAGAACAAGGGAATAAATGGTTGTCTACTCAATTACTGTACAAATCATATATAGAATTTCGATTACATTTGTAAAACGTCCAACAATATTTCATATCAGCTGTCCATGGGGGTGAAGGGAGGAGTGGTGGTACTCCGACGTTAAAACAAAGGAAAGGTGCATATAAAGCCATAATTTAAAACTCCATAATACTCTGGGTTAAAACAGACATAATAAAATTCCAATTCAAAAGGCAAAAGCAGACGCAAATGCAATCTCAAAATACCCGACAAAATATTACAAAAATGTGACATTGAAACCAAACAATTTCCTTTGAAACTGCCTGTCACTTTAAAGCAGGGTGTATCCTCTGGGGTCAGTTGTACCTTAATCTTATCCTCGCTCTCAACAACAGCAGAGTTTATATTTTCTATCAGCCTGTCGCGATCTCTCAGCGCATGGCGAAGATGTTGGAGCTCATGTTCTTTATCTTCCACAGCCTTCAACTTGTCCTCCACAGCATCCTCCAGTGAACGTTGTTGGTCCCTCAAATGATCTTTCAGCTTCTTCACAAGTGCGTCCTTTGCACCTGCAATATCCTTAAAATGATAGAACAAGGAAGATGTTGGTTTATGTTTCTGCTGAACTTCTGCATCTACATTCAAATTGTAAATGTATGACTTCTACAACACACTTCTGCAATAATAAGTATGATGTAAGCACGAGTTGAGGCAGTGAGTAACTGCATGAGAGAAAGTAGCAGTGAGTCTGCGAGAGAATCAGTAAGAAATTCAGTAGCAGGTTGTTGACGAAGTGAACAATCAGTATAAGTTATAGTAATAAATACCATAGTTTATACAGTGGACTGATGGGTTGGAAACCTAACACCTTATCTTTGTACTATCTTTTTGTTCATGTTTTCAAAGGAATCCTTTTGTAGGTGCACTGTCACGGTTCATAATTACCAAAATTCACCCAGTAAGATCCAACTGTATAAAAAAAGAATAAAACAAAAGATTGTGCACTGTCAATACCACGTGACAGTCCGTCTCAACATCCAACCCAATTTCACTTCAAGGCCTTTGAGTTTTCCGGGTTTCCCAACCATTTCACTCAATTTACTTTGTTTCTAACATGCAATAGTAGTTCTACCATAAAACAAAGAAAATTAACGCCATGAAAGTCGTGGGTCACTTTTACGTAACAATTACTTCTTCTAAATTCAAAAATCTTATATGGAAATTAAAATTTACAAAGAAATTTTAAGACCTTGATGACAACTTTTTGCAAATTTAAGTTAAAATTCTTGAAACAAAGTATTAGCTTGGGTAAACAGATCGTCCTTTATTTCAGGTGACAAGTACCATAATTAATAATAAACATATTTACTGATTTTCTAGACTTTTGAGTACATTGGATTGATGTGTAAAGTACTGTAAACACTGTTGTTAAAGGTTTATAGTTACCTCAGTACAGAATATGATATCTACAGTTACAGTAATTTTGAAAAATAAGGGATGAGCCATTTAAATTGTCAAGGAGGTGGGGGAAGGGGTGCCGAGAAGATAAACTATTTATACATGTAGGAACCCTCTTACAGAGCTAAAATTGTAGAGACCTTCAACTATTAAAATGTTTCAATGCCCCTCCCCAAAACCTATTCTCCATCACCTTCCCCCTCATTCCAATGTTTTTGAAATGGCCAGTTCCTAAGTGCATGTACAAACTGAAGTCAGAACTGTAAATTATAATTTATTCACCTAAAGACAATGTCATGTGACACAAATCTTATTCATTTCCAGATCTGTGCCTTCTTACAGGCTCCTCCTCCTCTTCGTGAAAGCGCCTTGCACCTACAGCACCACGAGTCGCACTCAACAGCTCGGCATCTGGTTTGCCTCTGTTCTCATACAACAATACATTCAAGGTCTCTTCATAAATTCTTGCCTCTGGAAATTCAACTTTGGTCTGTTTCTTTTCTGTCGCATACACTATTGATGTGCAACAGACTTCTGCAATTTTTTTGGCATTGCCATAAAACGTCCAGCAACATATTTCATTGTTACCAATCAAGTCTTTGATAAACAGAATTCTTCCATTGAATCGTAATGACAGTTTGTCAAAAAGTTCAATGTTCTTGAGCAGATTGTCATCTGATTGACTAAAAACAAGATAAAAAGAATAATTACTGAACAGATCCTATGCCAACATCATCATCATCATAATAATTATAATAATAATAAAATACTTAATATAATGTAGTGCTAATTCTCCAAGATTACAGTACATGATACAAAAGGAAGCAATAAAATGAAATTCTCAATAGTAAAAATATTCTTACAGTTCAAAGTAGTTCTTAAAAAAGAGTGTTTTGAGTGAAGGACTTAAACGTGTGTACTGACTGGCAGATCTTAAACTTGATTAGGAGAGTTTTGGTACAGCAACTGAAAATGCCGTCTCTCCAAAGGATTTTAACTGAAGCAGGACTGGACCAGCAGCCATTTGTTTACAGAGAATAGTGTTCTTGTAGATATATATCCTATTGTAAAATTATCTTTCTATAATGTTTATTGTAAATATAGTATTAAAAGAACAGTTGTAACCAAAATGTTCACGGGTTTATTTTCATAAATACTAAATACTGTCATGAACAGCAATCTTGCCTGACTGAAACAAAAGCGCACTGTGCCGTTTTTTTTTTAAGGTGCCGTTGTGTTTCCTCAACTAATTTTACATTCAAAAGATTGGAAGTGATTTGAAAATGCAAATCAAGAATACAAAGTCTGATCATTATTGCTTTCAATCTCATAAATATTGGCTATGTACACAAGCCAGATTTTCTGACAAACATGTCACAATTGATAATAAATCTTGACAAACACTGAAGGTATGTGTTACATAATATCAAACTGCTGTACGTGAAAATCATCATTTTAAAAAAAGGAAAACTAAAAAAGACCATTTGACAAATACTATGGGAAATTTTTAACATTAATTGACAAACTATTACATTATGAATCATTACAAAATCCAGAAATGTCAGACACACCATGTGAAGTTGGTTACGAGTACAATAAAATTATAATAACTTTTGTTTTTGTGTCTTGATTTGAGTTCAAGAAGTCCAATTTCCAATATAAACCACATCTGCAAGCCACAATCCAATGTTCTGCGAAGTTTTTGCAATGAGATATAATTGTCTTACTGGACTCTCAAATTGCCATTTTCTTTTCAACGCTTGGCCTACTTGAAGTACTTCTTTGCTTTTCAACCCATTTCCCCCATCATGCAGCACTGCTTAGAATATCAGTATCAGAATATCAAACTTTTTCTTTCGTTAAGAAGCAGAATTTTCAAAAAAATGGCCATTCGAAAAGCATTGAAGCAAAACTTTGATGCTAAACAAATGCAGGACAATTGATTATGGCTAGCTGATTTGATTTATATGGGAAATATAGGATATTGTGAACACAACTCAGTTCACACACAAGAAAGGTTCGAATTATTTTATTTTGTTCAAACATCTAATACTGTAACCAGTAATTTCCCATTGCCCATGTTTTTACCAGCCACCAGCCGAGGGTGAGAAGGGACTGTTCATGTTCTTACAAGCCCAGGGTGACAAGGGACAGTCCATGTTCTTACAAGCCTGGGTGAGAAGGGACTGTCCATGTTCTTACAAGCCTGGGTGAGAAGGGACTGTCCATGTTCTTACAAGCCCTGGGTGACAAGGGACTGGCCATGTTCTTACAAGCCCAGGGTGCGAAGGGACAGTCCATGTTCTTACAAGCCCAGGGTGAGAAGGGACTGTTCATGTTCTTACAAGCCTGGGTGACAAGGGACTGTCCATGTTCTTACAAGCCCAGGGTGAGAAGGGACTGTCCATGTTATTACAAGTCTGGGTGAGAAGGGACTGTCCATGCTCTTACAAGCCCAGGGTGAGAAGGGACTGTCCATGTTCTTACAAGCCTGGGTGAGAAGGTACTGTCCATGTTATTACAAGTCTGGGTGAGAAGGGACTGTCCATGTTCTTACAAGCCTGG
>JANSTR010053338.1:0-13048 GCA_025434805.1 Antipathozoanthus remengesaui | reverse complement strand
GAGGGGAGGGAGAGGAGGGAGAGGAGGGAGGGGTGGGGTGTATGCCTGCATTAACATATTTGAAAGCCACATAAACTTTTGATTTTTACGTGGATTCAGCTTATCAAAATACCTTCCTTGCCTATTCAGTTTACTCGGATAAAAGTGTCTGTTTGGATTACAAATATTATTCAATATATACTGCCGTAACTAATTGTTGGTTTGTTTAAAAGGGAAGGACTTAATGACTTGTTTATGGCTTCCAAGAAGCAACTCGAAACCGAGATTAACCTGAGGAAGGTGAGCTGCAGGGAATTGCAATGTTAGCTATCTATCAACCTCACAGGCATTGTCAGCTGTTAACAGGTGAACGTTTTGATGTGATACAGACGTGATATGGACGTGATACAGACATGATGATGCAGACGTGATACAGACATGTTAGCCATCTTTTGTCCTCACAGGCATTGCCAGTTGTTACTAGTACAGGTGAACCGGTTTTTGATGTGATACAGACCTGATACAGACACGATAAGATGTGATAAAGACGTGATACAGACATGATACAGACTTGATCAGTGGTGTTGTGGATAAGAGAAGACTAAATGACGTCTCAGTCCCCACACTGTGCCCACGTCATCAGATAATAAAATGATTATCAAATGCAATAATTTACTCTCAACGTTCTAGAAATACGATTTCCCGGTCCCCTGAACATTTGAAAAACTCCTAGGCCGGCAGTAACCTATTCAAGGATTCTAAATTACTTAGACTCACAATTTCGAAAGCGCTAAAAACTTTTTTTGTCTTCCAGGGAAGACAGTTTCTAGCATTGGCACAGGAGGAACATCTTCGCGAGATTTTATGATTTTAGTGCATTTCCAGCGGTTTCAAGAATGCAATTTTCAAAAATTTCCCAAGAGGTGTGCCCCCGGACTCCCATAGAAACACTCGCGCCTACGGCGCTCGCGCACAGGCAGCTCACGCGTTCGGCAATTGCTCGGCCATGGGCCTACAAAATGTTTAGATTCTGGCTACGCCGCTGCTGATACGGATATGGTATAGACGTGATACAGATCTATATGATACAGACGTGATACAGACATGACACAGACCTGATACAGAACTGATACCGACATAATAATGTAATCAGGGTATCTGCCTTGGGTACTGTCAGTTTTCAGTCACTGCGATTGTGTCCCACTTTGTCTGATTTGATTCTTAGGAAACTGAAAGAGAACTCGAAATGCAGCAATCCATGAAATCGGAAAATGAGGCAAGTATTCCATGGAAAGCGTGATGACAATGTTGAGTTACACAACCTGTGTTTGTAGAATAGAACAAATGTAGTATAAGAGATTTAATTGTCAAATATAACTTCAATTGTAGCAGTTAAGATATTAATCAGGTGATGTCCAAATTGCCCATGGGTGGTACAGAAGGAGTGCAGGGGTAATGTACCCACATCCAAACTTTCAGATGTGGAAAGTATAAAAGCCACGAAAGTTCTTTTGCTGCACAACATTAATATGCTCAGGATGCAGGAAATGACGTTCTACAAAGCGCAATTTTTCAAAATTTCCCGGGAAGCATGTTCTTGGACCCCTACCAGGTGCTCCCCCCATCTTCCCCCTCCCAAGAAAAATGTCAGAAAGCTGGTCTTCCTTACAGGTGGCGATGCGGTTGCTGGAGAAGGACATCCATGACAAACAGGACACGTTAGTCTCTTTGCGACGACAGCTGGAAGATATCAAGAAACTGAACTTAGAACTGCACAGCAAACTCCAGGTATCAAAAAAATGTGTACCTGCTACACTGATGTTCAGGAAATTCAGGTCTCGTTCTCACTATTGCGTAGCACATGAATCTTCAGTTGTCTGAGATTGATTTTTTTCGTACTCAATTTTTTAAATTTCACTGTAGTAACTAAATCTGGAGAACTTGAAAAACCTGATTCTGTTGGATCATTTTTGACATGCATTAGTATAATAAGTGTTTGATGAATGAACATACTACTTGTGGGGTGAGGAATGGACCCATCAGAGGTCGGGAGAGGTCACTGCCATATGATGAATTAATGGCCGCCATATTAGTATGTGCTTCTTTGAACTAGTTAAAATAGTTTGTAAGTATTAAAAGATGTAAACATCAGTGGGTTAAAAAGTAAATAGTATTAACAACAACAACAATAATAATAATAATAATGATAATAATAATAGTATTTAGTTACATTAGGGAAAAAAACAAGGCGGCGTTTGTTAATGATGTCCCCCAATTTAGGCAAGTGAGGCCTGCAATAAGCAGCATGTGGAGAAATGGACAGACCTGGAAGAGAAATGTGCCCGGATGATCAGTCAGAACAAAGTGCTTGAGACCAGGTGTGTACACTGTGCGTCATGGTGGCGAGCTTTAGCTGCACGAATGGTGACAAGTTGACATAGTCGTTTTCTGTTTGCCTGCCTACATAAACCGGGAGTCCCAGACGTTTTGCCTTACCCTCCTGCACTTTGTTTTTTTCGTTTTAAAGGGGCAATGGACCTTTCTGCTGATATTTCGATACTCAACTATTCCTCACCTTCAGCCATGGGTGATGAACATTTATAATAGTTTCTTGAGAATTGATGCTAAACTGCCCTTCACATTTCCACGAATAGTTACTTAATATATAATATAATGGTCATCTTAATGACTGCATAGTCGTCCACCCCTTTGAATTAAATTACGCCAGTCTTTCAGTTTAAGAGAAGCAGTTGGGGAAAAGTCTGAGGCACAAAACATCGCATCGGAACTCATCAGCCAGTTGACAGATGTCCAAAGTGAAAGGTAAGTTCACCACCATCAACATATAGTTTACGAGTAACTAAGTACTATTAACATCATTTACCATCAACTAACCACCATCGACATCATTCGTTATCAACTAAACACCAGCAGCATTCACCATCAACATACGTATACCACCATTAACATAATTCACCATCAACTAAACACCAGCAGCATTCACCATCAACATACGCATACGACCATTAACATAATTCACCATCAACTAACCACTATTATCAACTGACCTCATCAACTTACCTGACTCTGGTCTCGGCTTACTTACTTGTGTACATGCGCAATAACTATGTACTCCTACTTCTTCAAAACTCTGTTCTTTAATTCATCTTGTTTAGTTTAAATAATTATTTGAAACTTATATCGACGATTAGCAAATGTGAATTCAGCGGGAAGCTTTGTAGGAAACTCGAAGTGTTATAACAAAACCATTGATACTGTAGTTGAGAAGGCAGACACAATGTCTTGTACTGGTTTTTATTTGCAGTATCACTGTATTTGACAAGTGGTTTTCCCACTTTCCGTGGATGTTACTAATGGATGAGGTTAAACAACAACTCTAACATAACATAACAACTACAGTTACACTCTAGTTATGGTTTCCATGGCAGCACTACAGGGTTATACTCCAATTCTGGTTTCCATGGTACCCTGTTTTGACTTCTTTTCTTTTGTTTAAAAAGTTGTCATCTTAAAAAGCACTTGTAGAAATTTGAAAAGGAAAATCTGTAAACCAAGTTTACCTTAAATATTCTCTGATGCAAAAGTGCAGCACCTGCTGTATCATATGATTTTTATTTATGGGAATTTGTTCAGGTAGATTACTCATAATAAGCCATTAACTATCATTCCCCACGTCTCGGTAAAGTGTAAGATCTGATCATGCGATTTTGAAGTGCCCGTATATTATCCAATTCAGTGTGATTGTCCAATCACATAGGCCATTTAACGAAGATTTCTGTCCTGTATCAGAAGTCACTTCAAAGTTGTTGATCGCAATCTTCCTGTAGGCAAGCACTGGAGACGAACCTGAAGATTGAGAGAGAATGGAGGACTACCCTTCAGGAAGATGCAACCAAGGACAAGAAACGCATTGCGGCACTTGAAAGCGAGTTGGAACAATTAGACAAACTAAGAAGGGTTTGTTAAGAATTCCTGCTACTATCGTGCGAGTGGGTGGGTGAGTGATGAGTGACTGGTGTTGAGTGAGTGAATGATGAGTGAGTGAGTAAGTGATGAGTGAGTGATGTGTGAGTAAGTGATGAGTGAGTGAGTGGGTGAGTGAGTGATGAGTGAGTGAGTGAGTGATGAGTGAGTTATGAGCGAGTGAGTGAGTAAGTGATGAGTGAGTGATGTGTGAGTGAGTAAGTGATGAGTGAGTGAGTGGGTGAGTGAGTGATGAGTGAGTGAGAGTGATAAGTGAGTGATGAGTGAGTGATGAGTGAGTGAGTGATGAGTGAGTGAGTGAGTGATGAATGAGTGGGGGAGATGGTTAATGAATGAATGAGTTTAGTGACTAAGCTGGTGAGTAAGCGAGTTGGTCAGTTTAGTGAGCGAGTCAGTTAAGAACGAATTAGTTTTCTAAGTAATTATCAAATGGGTTGTCGCGAGTAGTCGTTTGATAAGTGCAAATTAACCCTACGTGAACTAGTGAGGGTATAGAACACTTCAAACTGAAAATTTTGCTAGTTTCTACAGTTTTTATAACCTGCAATTTTTATTTTGTGTAACATCGTTGCGTCATATGTTTATGCTTGACTTTCTTTTACGTTTATTTCATTATTTATAAAGTGTCACTGTGGATAATTTTCTCAAGAAATCGGGGATTAATCTGTTTTCTGGCTGCGCATGCCATGCCTAATATTTCAGTTTTTCGACAAATCAGTTCCCTTTAATGATGTATTGAGAGATGGTTATATTTCGTGATTTGTGTTGTATTTTGAATACTCCATTCTCACCTATAGGAGTATTCCGCTCTGCTAGAAAAGCACACTGCATTGAAAAAACATTACACAGAGCAGGAAACGGTTAGTCTTGTTCATTTTGTTTCTTACCTATCTTTTATGCTGTTGCTCATGTATGTTCAGAAGTTACGTCTTGTTCAGATTATTTTATCAAACATGTTTTTACGCTTTATAGATAAGTATACAATTATCTCGTCTGAGTGTTTGATCTGACGACACTCTCAGCCGTGGTTTTCCTAAGGCCAGTAATACATACGTAACCGATCATATTTTTCCTTCTCCATTTGCGATAGGGTTTATTTCATTGGAGGGATCGTTTCAAGTTACAGAATTAATCTTCAAAGTTTGAAGCGATTAGAGAAGTTTTTCGCATCGTAAATAGAAGTTGATAATTGCCATTGTGGAACGATCTGTGCCGCGTTATCATGAACATTTAGAAATTTGGTTTTTCTGGCAAGATTTTAAGTGCCATTTCCAGCTAAAATCATTAAACGAAACGCTATATCGTACACTTGGTTACTCATTAGACTTCGCTTATCTCAAAAAAAAGTTAAGAATCTTGCATAAAATGTCGAATGACGAGGGGGGAGGTGGTGTTAAATAGCGAACGAACTCTGGTTCGAGAGGTTTTTCTAAATCCAGGCAGCACTTGTAACCGCGTCTTTTTCAATTTCAAACACTTGGCACCTGCACCTTACATACATTGTGTAATGAGCAACCTTTGCTAATCTTTCCTTGTGTTTGCTAGGCGCTTGTTGAAATGGGATCGCACCTGAGCAGGTAAAGTGTTGAGAAAATCGTTTTTCCCTCTTTGTTTCAATGCTTGCCATATTCGTAACAATTTGGAACTCTTTTAAGATACACGTATGACAGCTAAGTGCAAGGGAAACTGCGGGTTGGGTTCACTAGTGTCTCGAACTAAACCTAGAAATATTAGACATAATTCTGGCTTTGTCTGATTCATCAAAATTCCATATCGTAGACCTTGGTGTATCAAATGGATAACATGCATGTGTTGAAGAAAAATCAGGGTTGCTCGACCAGTTCAGAGTTTTGAAATGACTCGTAAATTATTTTTTCTGTTAGTTCCCAGCTCAAAGTAACAGAAATGCAAGAAGTGACACAGACTATGAAGGTTGGTGAAAGATTTATAAACCGGCATAATCTGTTAACGGTTTATGCAAAATCGTCTGTCTAACTGAGTCTGTGTTCTCTCTCCCTCTCCCGTTACCTTTCTGAGCAGGATATGAAATGGACAGACGATAAAGAAATCACTCACTGTCAACAGTGCAACCAACCATTCTCTCTGGCCAGAAGAAAGGTATAGTTTTTCACAATAACAGTAAATTTCATGTTATGTTTATCAGTCCTCGGCGACAATCTTCCAATCACTTTCACGGAGACAATTTCCCACGGCCGCAGTTGCAGGTTGAGTCTGCAATCTGTTAGAAGTTTCTTTGGTTTCTATAGGAACGCTATTTCAGCAAGAACGATATGTATTGGCTTTATATGTAGTGGTTGGCATGAACCGCCCAACCCCACTCTCAGGCGATGATTAGGTGTCATTGAGTATTGCTAGAGATATTGGTAGGTTAAACTGAAGTAAAAAATTGACTTCACAGAATATGCGATAGAAAATATGTTTCATTGCTTTCTAAACGTCGACACACGTCCGAAAAAAATGGTGTATATGCCCTGAGCAGGACTCGAACCCGCCTCTCCTTGGTCACTAGTCAGTCGTGCTATCCGATCCACTGCACCATCAGGACTCACCATGCTGGCAACACAGCGAGTTACGATGGTGAGTTCGAATAGCCGCGGGGATCCTGCGGGCCCAAGTTTTTTCTTCATTCAAGTGTGTATTTGCCCTGGCCACCCTGGCTGGGATATTAGATTACAAACGTATATGTTACCTGAAGGTGGGCTGACGTGGATACAAAAATATGTAATATATGTTTCATCGCTTTCCATACATCGACAAATATTCTCAAGCAAACAATGCCGTTCGTGTTGCATTGTGGGTAATACTCGGTGACAATATATGAGAATTCTTCGTTGCTTGAATCCTACACCACCCCCCAAGAATCTGGTTTCTGTAGAACACAACAGTTTTACAAGTTGTATTTGTTTCTTCCTTGCAGCACCACTGTCGAAACTGCGGAGGGATTTTCTGTAACCCGTGTTCAGATAACACGATGCCACTGCCGTCCTCGGCTAAACGGGTTCGTGTGTGTGACAGTTGTCACACAGCACTTCTTCAGCGGTATCAGAGGTGACCGATGTTCGCGGCCAGAGAGCTTGACACAACACATTTTTAATACATAATACGTTTCATACAAACACTCGTATTTTGACAAGTAGAACTTGAACCATTTAGGCAATGATTAAATTGAAAAAATATTCTCTTTTTGAATCTGTATTTATTTAAATTTTATTAGTCAAAGCTATGAAGTAGTCGACACAGTAAATGGTTTGTGCTTCCGCTAATATTACCAAAGCTTTATTGTTAAATGGTATCACTGAACACTGATTTCCCAAATAATATAGGTGGTAATCGGAAATAGTTTTAAAGTTGGTTAGCAGAAATATATATAGTGAAACGTATTCATTTTCTCGGGAAAGCAAAATAAAAGTTACTAATTTATCAAACAGTCTTAGCCTACCTTCCTTCCTAATTGTGACGGCTTGCCTCACGGCTATCTCGCCCCCAGTCACCACACGAATTATAAGTTACATTGTTATATAGCTAGTGTGTTTTCGACTCGAATGCGTACTCTCATTGGCTAAATCGAGGTCACGTGGATGAGTTCAAATCAAATGTTACCCACAGTTCAACATCTCGAATATTGTTGTCCAGCCGGTGAACATTGCTGTCGCGCTGTCACGTTTGAAAGCGGGAAAATTTGTTTTGTTTTGTTTTGCTAGCCTCTTGACGAAGTAATCTCGCGAGTAGAAAAAGGCTATAGGATGGAATGCCCGGATGGTTGTCCGGCAGCCGTCTTTACCATCATGAAGGAATGCTGGGATCTTGACCCCGATCGAAGACCAACCTTTGGAGAAATCCAGAGACGGCTAGCAAAAATACTTAGTGAATTTTTGTAACATTAAATAAGCAAAATTCTAATCAAGTATAGTGAGGTTTGCCCAGACCTCTTTCTGTTTCTTGACGCGACAGCCATCGGCAGAGAGAGACGATGATTGTCCCTGTGATGGCGAAATAAGAACAGCGTCCAATATGTATGCATGTTGAATGTGTACTACTGGTGGGATCTGGAAGAAGTCTGTTGTTTCTATAAGTGTAAAGTATTACGGCAAGCATGCGCAAAACTAGTGCGTACTTCAAAATGTCGGCTGTCAGAATTGGTTTCTCTTCGACACAGTTTCTAGTGTGAAAAAATGACCTCATTTTGAATTAGCGCGGTTCATTCTGGAAACGACAGCCTGCAGAGTATTGTAATTCTATCCTGGAATAATCCTGGAACTCTAGACTGGCTTATTGAAATTCCATTGAACAACATTCTGGAACTTTACAGTTAATTGTTATATGTTTATGTTTTCAATGTTTCATTAGAATCTTTCTAATGATCATCACCATCTTTCTGGCAGTGTCGGAGCAATATTCATCGTAAGATTGAAAATATTCCTGGAAGACTTTGGAAATTCTCCAAATTAGCCCGGGAAAAGTGCTGGATTTCAGAAACTCTGAAGTCTTAGGAACGTGTAGAAGCAGAATCCGTTCCAGTGGAAAACAAGAAACAAAAACGAACCACAAATGCTTGTCATTTCCGTCATTTCAGATACTTGCCAGACAAAGCGAGTGCGGAACTAGAATGCGAGCTAGTCTCATTCCTAGCACAGCCGTAGTCGGTTTTCTTGTAAAAAGAGTCGCTTTGAACTCTTGACCTGTTCACTCGGAACACCTTATCTTCCATCACAGTCGATGCAAGTGTTAACCGGATTTTTAAGGGTATCCATTTGCTCTCAAAACGTTGTTAATGCTTTATATTATACCGCGCAACGACAATAAGAATCGTTCATTTTGTTCACACAGCCGACAAAGTTTTGTTCACATAGCCGACAAAGTTTTGCTCACACCAAACAACATAATTTGATTATGTTTTGAGTCTTAATTGACCGAACAAAAACAAACATAGGACTGTCCACCCAAACGATCCCAGAGAGCAGTGCGCAAGCGATTGTTTTCGCCAATCTTCCGAACGTTGTGTTTTTTAACAATGCGCGTGACCTTTGGGAAAATACATTATCTGAATCACACCACAGACGGTACTCACTAATGACTGTGTAGTGTTCATTGATCTAAAATTAGTACTTGTAGCGTTGCTTTCTGGGACCGTTCAGGTGGACAGTCCCAGTCCTATTTTTGTTTCTGGATCGGTCAATGTCCAGCTTGTTGCCATTTTGAAATGTGACGTGTAATATTGTTACAGTCCAGGGCTGCTTCCACTCTTGCATAAACGTAGAAGGGAAGAGGACAAAGTACTGCATCCGTACACGCCACTTTTCACACTGGAAAGTAGACAACAGAACTGAAACTAAATATTATAGTAATACTGGAAATTCTAAATATAGGAATATAGATCAGGTTTTTAACGGTCACTACAAATTAGAGAGGAAGTGTCGATATGGATTAAAGCAAGAGAAGTTAATCCTAGGTTAAAGCAATACTGAGTATTTGAGGGTAAGAAGGCCTTTTCAGTTGAGGATCTCAACAGGTGAATATTTCATTTTTTGTGTTGTATTATATACAGCGTTTCACTAAAACACTTCTCAAAGATTTCTATGCAAATTGTTTAAAACTGCGTAAGAGGAGAAGCCGTTGAATTTCAGTAATAGTCGCCAAAGTTTCGTCTCGCCGAGCCATGCTACCGCCATAATTAAGATAGATTTCTGAAGTTATTATTAAGACATTCAGCTTTTTAAAACTATCACTTAGACGCTTTTTCTTGACAAAGCGTAAAATAGATGTAATAGATGTGTAACCGGCATAGACGAGCATTTTGTACAGTTTTAGTATATCCAGGAACCGAGGAGCATATTTTGGAATGGGATGGCCAGTGTCTTTGGGTACGCTTCCCCCGGAAATTATGAGATTTAGAGTCTCTGAAATCGCTGAAGAGGCTTCTAAGTTTACCACAAACCTCTCTTTTTAGAAACTTTTAGTTTCTTTCGTTCAAATATGCAATATATTTTAAAATTGTTTGGGCTGCTGGAGGCGCCCATCTTCCCCTGCTCCGCGGTCTCTGCTATTGATAGCTCCTATGACCGTACTATGAAAGAACTTAACCGCGGGTAGTTTTTCCAGTATTTTACAGACAATATGTTAGTTAGTCGTCGGGTCTTAGTTTCACCAGATATTGTCATTCTTTCAGTCCCAGCCAGTTTATCAGCACTTATCTTCTCCTTACCATGATAATTCACGCAAAATGTTTTGTTTGGTTATGAGAATAAAGCAATTGAATTTTTACAACAAGTTAACTAAGATAGAATCAAACGTCTTTCCAAGAAGTTTACAAAGAACTATAGAGTTCAACACGTCTGGTTTGGGGCTGAGGGGGTTAAGATATGCTATGGTTTGGGGTTCATAGGGCGTCACTCCATTATTTTTGTAAAGAAAACTCCTTTAGTAACATAGAAAGTTTAAGTACTTAAACTAGTAAGTTATGGACATTTTATTATCCTTAATAAACATCTTAATAATATGTTAGATAGCCCAATGATTCTTTTTATTACTATTTTTATTGAAACAGTGCCAACCAGATACAGAGATATACCTTTCTAGTAGTCCCATCCCTCGTGGGGCTAGGTATATTGTCAGAATTGACTTGTATACTGGTCCTCAGTAGTCACATGGGCACGACTCGCCTTCGCAATGATTGGTGTATTCTTTTGTATCATTCGGCTAAATTCATGGAAACTTAGTTGCTTTTACTAAGAATAACAACTCCAATTAATCTGATTTTGAGCAACCAGCCGGACACTGGAATATGGTATGTTGTTTAGGAAGGAAATTTTCAAATACTGGCGTTGTCATTGGAAATTTCAGTTCTAGTTAGTTACTGGAAAAAACAGATCAGGCAAGTTTTTGCATGTATGTGTAAGGTTATGTTCTCCAGGAACATGTCTAACAAATTTCTGATTGCATGTGTAATATTACGTACTCCAATTGATCAACTTTTGGCTGATCACTAATCAAGTTCATGGAATGGGCTTTGAATATAGAAATACTCTTGTAAAAAGATATTTCGTTTTTGAAATATATTCTGTACTTTCAGGTCTCGTATTTCTGTTCATTGGAACGTGGGAGTGGTATACAGCGGATAAATATATTTTGTACTTTTTGTTCATTGGGATATGGGAGTGGTACAGCGGATAAATATAATCAGTGGTTGGTTCCGGCAATTCTACTTTTTTGCAAAATCCTGAATTCAGAAAACACAAAATGCCACGAAATTCAGCTTTTCACTTTTTTAAACCATCGGAAAACGCAAAATAACTCGAGTTTTTCGTATTTTCTAGTTTTGCAGTAAATCTAAAAAAGTAGCACTTCTTCAAAAGTGTAAAGGTATTTTCAAGTTTGTCCTATTTAAGCGGTTGCATCAATTTTAAGGATTTTTCATGTTTGCACAAATCGCGAAAAAGTTTTGAAATCAAAAATTTCTTCGCAGCTTTCTGAAAAGTCGAAAAATCAAGTTTTTCTCATTTTGTTTTTTGCTCGAAATTTCCTTTCAAAAAGAAAGCATGGTTTGAAAATTATGATTAATAACAATTTTTCATGATGGTTGAACAGTCAAAAATTGAAGTATTGCAAGCTAAATCAGTGGTCACTTTCAGCAATTCCATTTGAATAAAATCTGAATGTTGAAAGTAAAAAAAACCCAAGAATCAACTTTTTTCCTTTTTCTTCTCGTTCAAACTTAGACAAAAGTTAAAAAAGCTTCCTCGTTTTCAAGTTTCATCTCGACTGTGATAAGAGCGAAAAGGGTACCCTTTTCTAGAATATTGTAGGGGTTTTTTCATATTTCTCGACAAAGTTATTCTGATCGATTTTGCTATTTATCGCTCACTATTAAGTACAAACAAGCGGATGTTAAAAATTCCCAGGGTATTTTCATCTTTTCGTTTTTTCGTCAAACACAAATAAGGCTACCCCTCTTATTGTTAATTTCCCACTCTTTCACATGGGTTTTCATAGGTAAAGCAGCTGCCGAGTACTGACTGCGCCTTCAGCACGCTCTCGGTTTTTTTTTGTATACAAGGGTAGTTTCTTCCGTTTATGGATATGAAATTTCTCCTCGATGTCTCCATCGGGCAGAAACTCGATCACAAGAAGCGACTCCTTCCACCCGCCTTGACCTTGCGGCTTTTGTCGCATTTACGAGGAAATTCAGGACGCTGAAGCTATAACTGTACACCAGTGGCTGTACTCGGCAATTGCTCAGGGGAATAATTTAAGCTTCATCTGTGATAGGATCCAGTAATTCCTATCATTGGCACATGTAATCCAGCATTCAGAGGATTCACAGCGGCCCAGACTTGCTTTCCATTGACGAAGTATGTTTTGTTGATATTATGCCCAGTATCATCAGGCAAAAGTATCTCTCCTTCCGATGATATGAAAATGTTTTCCTTGCTGATGAAGCTTAAAAATCATCGCTATGACAGTTGCAGCAAGTGAAGAATTTTTAGTTTCAGCACTCTTCCATCCTGCTCACTGGCCAACTCCAGGTTCACTAATTGCTCCGCCGTGACACAGAGTGAGAGTGGTAAAACGGTTAACACGAATTTCAGTTATAATCAGATGATTCGCGCCAATTGATGACATCTGTTTAATCAAAACCAAGCTATATAAAGGCGAGGAAATAAGAAGCCCTGCAAACGGTCACGAAATTGTTTTAGCACGTAAGCAAAAAGCTGAAAATACTTGAGGAATTTCCAGTATTGACTTCTTGCATATTTAACAATTAGACCTCGAGGACGAATGGATATGAATTCGTAGTCCATGAGGCCGAGAGGTCTAATTGTTTTAGTAGAAACCTGCAATGGTATTTCCACTAAAAAAAATGTGAACAATTAGAACCATGGCTTGCTTATCGGTGGCTTTCTCAAGTAGCGGTCAGTGGCTCCCCGAATCGAGCGAAGAGAGGAAACTTTAAACTCTTTGTCGTCTTTTTGTCATGAAGTGGCATAAAATATTTGCAGACATTCATTAAGATCTTCTTTTGACATATCTTCTATCGGAGTTTTAA
>JANSTR010053337.1:0-21411 GCA_025434805.1 Antipathozoanthus remengesaui | reverse complement strand
TCATTGTATTCAGCAATTAAGTCAATTGTTTTGTGCCGTTCTCGTTGACGTTCCCGTCGTCGTTGCTTAAGTTCCCTCAGAACTTATAACGGACGAGGACTCAGATGGGAGGGCCACTCATATTGGAGGAGAACACACAGGAGAGGAGAACCAACACAAGAGGAGGTCTCACAGGAGAGGAAAACTCACAGGGTAGGGCAAAACTCACACCGAAGGAGGACAAAGGGGAGGACGACTCACATGGAAGAAGAACTCGCAATGGAAGAGTATTAAAAAGGGAGGGAAATTCACAATGGTGGGGATTTAGTTGAGAGGAGAACTCAAATGGGAGGGGGACTCACAGGTGAGTAAGACTAACAGCGCAGGTGGACTCAATGGAGAGGGTGACTCACAGGAGACGAGAGCTCACAAGGGTGGAGGACTCATACGAGAGGAGAAACGCAGGGGAGGTTGACTGAATAACGGAATGGACTCACCGCAGAGGAGAACTCACAGGCGAGGGGGACTCACATGAGAGCGGGAGTCACAGGGGAGGGGGACTCGCAGCAGAGGAGAGGTTACAGAGCAGAAAGACCCACAGGGGAGGAGGACCTACAAGGGGAGGGGGACTCAGAGGCGAGGATAACTCACAGGAAAGGAGAGCTCGCACAGGAGGAGGGCTCATTGGAGAAGATAACTTACAGGGAAGGGGTACACACAATAGAGGGGTTCTCACAGGGAGGGGCACTTTTAGGAAGGAAGTCATGGAGTTTGGGGACTCAAAAGAGAGGGAAACTTAAAGGGAATGAGAACTCACAGGAGAGTTTTACAACATATGAGGTCGCACACGAGAGTAGAAGGGAGGAAGACTCAGGGGGAAAAGGAATTATAGAGGAGGGCTCACAGGGGAGGAGGACTTACAGAAGAGGACAATTCACATAAGAAAGGTACTGACTCGGAAGGAGAAGTCACAGGAAATTGGAATCACATAAGAGAAGAACTCAAAGGGGAGGGGGACTCACAGGAGAAGAGTAATTACAAAGAGAATGGACGCACGAAAGAAGAGGACTCACAATAGAACTCACAGGGGCAGTGTACACACAAACGAAAGTGACTCATAGAAGAGGATGACTCACAAGAAAGGAAAAACGCACATGGGAGGGGGCGTCACAGAAAAGGGAGACTCACAGGGGAAAAGAATTAACAAGAGGGGAAAAATCACACTGGAGGAGACCTCACAAGACTCATAGGAGAGAAGGAATCACAGGAAAGGGGCATTTACCGGGGAGGACTGACAGGGAGGGAGGACTCAGATTCCAAGGGTACTCGCAGGAGACTCCAGAAGAGGAGGACTCGCACAGAAGAAGGTCTAACAGGCAAGGACACATATTGGAAGACAACTCATAGGAGAAGAGAATTCATACAAAAAATGGTTTCACTGGAGAGGAGAATTCTCATTGGCAGAAAACTCACACGAAAAGCAATATTCACAGGAGAAGCGGACTCACGGGGAAGGAGAATTCACAGGAGAGGAGAATTCACACGAGACGAGAACTCACACAGGACGATGACTCACAGCAGACAAGAATTCACAGGGGATGAAAGACTCTTGGGGGACTCGCAGGAGAAAGGCATTCACAGGGTTGAAAAAATCATAGGAAGGTAAAACTCACACAAGATAGGAGAACTGGCAGGGGGTTTAGATTCGCGGGAGAGTAGGATTCACAGGAGAAGGGGACTCATTACGAAGGAGGACGCACAAGGGAGGTGGATTCACATGAGGAGGAAACTGACAGGAGTAGCGAATCACAGGAGAGTGAACTCACAGTGGAGGGGGACTCACAAGAGAAAGTGACTCATGGGGGACTCACAGGGGAGGAGAAATCAAAGTAAAGGAGAACTCACATAGGGGGAGGAGTCCGGGGAGATTACCTCACGGGAGAGGAGAACTCACACACGAGGAGGCTCACAGGAGTGGAGAACTCACACAGAGCGGGAGTCACAGAGGAGGAAGACTCACAGGAAAGGGGAACTCACAGGAGAGTGGAACACAGTGGAGACGGTTGTTTACAGAGGAGGAGGACTCATAGGCGAGGAGTACTTGTAGGTGAAGGGGAATAATAAGAAAGGGGGATTGACAGGGAAGGGGGACTCACAGGAGAGACTGACCGGAGTGGCGAACTCACAGGAAAGGGGTTTCACAGAGGAGGAATACTCACAGGGGAAGAGAATTCACAGGGTAGGGGAACTCATTTCAGAGGGGACTCACAGTACTATTACTGTGACCATGTCTTACACATTGACAACAGCAGAAGTTTTTAAAGAAGCACAGGCCGCAAACCCCTAGACGGACAACGACTCCGCCAGACACCTAGGCCACCAGATGTAATGTGACTATATAATGACCGTTTGTATGCAGCTTCTAGCCACAGTGGTCTGTTTACTTCTTGTGATGCCCAAAGGAGATATCACTCCAGCGTTGACCCGGTGATCGCACAAGAAACACATCCAATACGACTTCACAGGAATAGGACTCACAGAAGAGGGGCCATCACAGTGGAGAATAACGCACACGGGAGGAGTATTCAAGAGCAAGAAAACTCACAGGGGAGGAGGACTGGTGGAGTTTACGTAGGAGTGGGGGACTCACAGGGAAGAGGAACGTCTCGCAGGACAAGAGGTCTCACATGGGAGGGTAACTAACAGAAGAGAAGAACACACAAGAGACGCTGACTAACAGTACAAGGGGACTCATAGGACAAGAGGGCTCGCAGGATAGGTGGGCCTCACAGGCAAGGGGGATTAACACAAAACGGAAGCAGGAGCAGGCGTAGTTCAGTTGGTTAGTGTGCTGCCTACTGTGCTAGGGGTCCCCAGTTCGATTCTCGGTGATCTCAACGTCTGTTTCAACTTTCCTCTGATCCCTGTAGCTGGAGTTTTAAATACCCGTAAAACGGAGCATTGACTGAGAGAGCGGGTAAAAGGCGCTCCTTTGAAATGCTTAAATACGAGCCTCTGGCTCGGGAGATCGTGCAACCACTCCTCGCGTTATCGAAGTAAAATAAACTACCTCTACCTTTAGACGGGGACTCACTAAGAAGGAGGACTGATAGAGAAGGAGGACTCACAAGGCACGAGGACCCACAGGAAAGCAAGACTCACAGGGAGGAGGATGTACAAGACAAGCAGACTTGCACGGCAGGAGCACTCGCACGACAGGAGGAGTACAGAGGAGGAACACTCACAAGACAGCAGGACTCACAGGTAAAGATGGCTCACAGCAAAGGGGGGACTCACAGGAGGAATCACAAAGGATAAATACTAAAACGTGACGGGGATACACGGGAGATGGAGACTCACAAGGAAGGAAAATTCACAGAATAGGATGACTCGCACGACAAGGGGACACTCAGGGGAGGAGGATTCACAAGGGACGAAAACGACCAGGACAGGCGGAGGTGTGAGAATCACGGTAAAGGGGGACTCACAGGGAAGAATTACTCACAGGGTAGGAGGACATATAGGGGAAAAGGACTCACTGGAGAGGAGAACTCGCAGGGAAGAGGGGCTCGGAGGAGGGGAAAACTCTCAGGAAAGCACAACTCGCTAGGGAGGAAGAAGCACATGACGAAAAAGGAGAACCCACACAGGACGAGGGCGGACAAAAGAGAACTGACAGGGAATGGGGACTTGAAGGATACTTGGACACACAGCGGAGCATAACTCGTATAAGAGATGAACTCACAGGGAAGGACTCACAGAGTAGGGAGCCTCACAAAAGAGGAGGACTCACAGGTAAGAAGTCACATAATGGGAAGATTCAGAGGGGAGGGGAACTCGGAGGGGAAAAGAACTCACAGGAGAGGAGAAATCACAGGAGAAGAAAACTCATAGAGGAGGGAGCATCACAAAAAAGAGCACTCACGGGAGAGAAGAAATCACAGGAGAGAAGGATTCACAGAGGAGGAGAACACACAGGAGAAAGGATCTCATAGGAGAGGTGAGCGGAAGACTTACACTGGAGGAGAATTTGTAGGCGAGGGGGACATACCAGAATAGCGGTTCGCACAAGGAAGCATACCTCACAGAAAAGAGGAAGTCACACAGGAGGAGGCTCACAGGAGAGTAGAACTTACACAGATCGAGAGTTACAGAGGAGGGAGACTCACATGAAAGGGGAACTCACTGGAGAGGGCTGTTTACTGGGCAAGAGGACTCACTGGGGAGGGGTACTTGTAGGTGAAATGAAATAATAAGAGGGGGACTCACAGGAAGGGGGCTCACAGGAGGAGGAGACTGACAGGAGTGGGGAACTCACAGTGAGGGGCTTCACAGAGGAGGAGGCCTCACAGGGGAGGACCTCATACGAGAGGGGGACTCACAGTAGTATTGCTGTGACCATGTGTTACACATTGACCACAGCAGAATTTTAATAAAGAAGCAGAAGCCGCAAACCCGCTAGATGAACCCCGACTCGGCTGACTCGGCTGACGGCTGACATCACACCGGTGTTGACTTGGTGATGTGAAAACAAACGCATCCAATAAGACTCTATAGCCGTTAGATTCTAAGTTAACCATAATATAGTCGTATTTGGAACTCTTGTTTTCTCGCGCCTTGAGGAAGGTTTCCCGCCTATCAAGAGAGGGTGACACACACAGGAGTGGGTTACTCAAGGGGAAAGGGATAAGGACTCACAGTGGAGGAGGACTCACCAGGGAAGGGGACTCAAAGGAAAGGAAGACTCACAAGAAAGGGGTAATCACAGGGGTCTGGCTGTGGCCATGCCTTACACATTGACCATAGTAGAGTTTTATTATGGAAGCACAAGCGGCAAACCTCGATACCCGCAAGCCAAATGGACCCTGACTCCGCCAGATACCTAGGCTGCCAGATGTAATATGACGCGCGAATGGCTGTTTGTACACAGCCTCTAGCCACAGTCGTCTACTTCCTTCTTGTGATGCCCAAGATAGACATCACTGCTACGTTGACCCTGTGACCGAACAAGAAACACATCCAATACAATTTCACGTGAGAAGGAGGAATCACAGTGGAGAAGGGGTCTCACAGGGCAGGAGAACTCACAGGAAAGGAGAAGTCGCAAAGGATGAGCACTGTCAGGAGAAGAGAACTCACAGAACAAGAAAACCAAACGGAACGAAGAAGTCACAGCAGAAGTGGATTCACAAGGGAGCATAACTCACAGGAGAGAAATCACACGAGAAAAGGACTCGCAGGAGAGGGGGAGACGTCACAGGAGAGATGGAATCACAGGGGAGGACACTCGAATCGGAGGAGAACGCCAGGGAGAGGAAATGAGAACTCACAGGAAAGGGAGAGTCACAAGAGAGATGCACTCACAGGTGAGGAGGTGTCACAGTGTAACTCACAGCAAAGGACAACTCACAAATTAGGAGGACTCACATGAAACGAGCACTCATAGGAGAGTGGGACTCACACGACAGGGGGACTCACGGACGAGGATAACTCACATAGGAGCTGTACTCAGATAGATAGACAGATAGATTCTTTATTTATACACGGTATAACTCATCAGGATTTACAATATATCTAAAATGAAAAAATACTATAACCTAGTTACATTAATAATATATAATACATGGTATTATAGGTAAACTATTTAATTATAAAAGATATAACTTAAATGTTTTATATTAAAAATAAACCTGCCTTCCATGAGTGCCGTGTTTACTCAAAGGAGGAGAAATCAAAGAGGAGGGGGACACACAAGTGAGGGGGTTCTCACAGCAGAAGGGAACTCACAGGGGAGGGTAACTCACAAGTTAGGAAGGCTCACAGGAGAGGAACACACACAGGAATGGAGAAACTCAACTTCCAGAAGAAGAGCATTCAGAGGGGAGGGGAACTCACAGGAGAGGGGAAGTCACAAAGGAGGAGAACTTACAGAGAAGGGGGAGGATTTGCAGGGGAGGGGGACTGACAGGAAAGGATGAATTAGAGGGTAGGAAACTCACAAGAAAGAAGGACTCGCAGAACTGGAAAACTCATAGGGGAGGGAAACTTACAGGGATAGAGAACTCGCAATTGAGTTGAACTCACAAAGGAGGAAGATTCACAGGAGATGAAGAGTAGCAGGAGAGGAAAAATCACAGAGGAGGAGTATTCAGGAGAGGATAACTCGTGGAAGAGGGGAAGTCACAGAAGAGGAATGCTCACAGGAGAGTTGCACTTACACATGAGGAGGCCTCGGAGGAGAGGATGATTAACAGGTGAGGAGAACTCACAGGGGAAGAAAAAACACGAGAGGAGGATTCACTGGGCAGGAGGCCCACGGGAGAGAAGAACTCACACAGGAGGAGGGCAGTTGGACTAATAGGATAATAGGAAAGGGGGATTAAACGGGAAGGGGGACTCACAGGGGAGGAGAACTCACAAACAAGGTAAACTCACGAATTAAGAGAACTGATTTGAAAAAGAAACTCACAGGGAGGGGGACTCACAGGAAAGGGGAACTCGCATGGAGTGGGGGAGTGACAGGGGAGATAAAATCACGGGATATGAGAACTCACACGGGAGAAGTACTCCCACAGGAGAGGAGAACTCACACCGGAGAAGGAATAACAGAAGAGAAGAACTCACAGGAGGGGGTGGACTCACAGAAGTAGGGGTATCACAGCAGAGTTGGATTAACAATGGAGGACAACTCACAGGAGTGGAGCACTCACAAGGGAGAAGCACTCACAGGATAGCCGGCCTCGCAAGAAAAGATAACAAGCAGGACAGGAATCACATAGCAGGGCAGAATTTGCATGAAAGGGGCAACGACAGCAGTGGGAGACTTGCAGGCGAGGGGGAACGTATGAGAGAGGAGAACTCACAGTGGAAGCGGACTCACACAGGAAGAGGACTCGCAGAATAGGAGGACTCACAGGTAAAGGGAACTCACAGGAGAGGTGGACTTACAGGATTAGAAAACTCACACAAGAAGGGGACACACAAAAGGGAAAAAGTCACAGAAGAGGAGAACTTATAGGGGAGGATAACCCACACAAGAAGAGGCCCCACAGCACAAAAGTACTCACAACAGGGACGAACAATCAGAAGAGTAGGATTAAGAGGAGAGAAAAACTGACGCAAAGTAACGGGCTACTCACAGGGAAGGAGAACTCACAGAGGAGGATGACTCGCAAGGGAAAAGGAATCAGATTGGAAGGCAGTCTTGCTGGGGATGATGAACTCATGGGGGAAGGGGTTTCTAACAGAAGAAAAGAAGTCACAGGAGAGGATAACTCATAGGGTAGGGGGTGTGAAAGGAAAACATGACCAACAGGGGAAAATCACAGGAGAGCAAGCAGTAGGGGGACTGACAAAGGAGAAGGAATCACAGAGTAGTCTCATAGGGGATGATGGACTCACGGGGACGGTACCCGCAGAAGAAGGCACCTCATAAAAGATTACAATTCACAGAGGATAACACACAGAAAGGTAGAACTCACAGAAGAGGATGACTCGCACAGGACGGGCACTCATCGCGGAGAACTCACACAAGAGGACGACTCAAACGAAAGGACGACTCGCACAGGAGGACGACGCACAGGATAGGAGAACTAGCATTAGAGTGGAACTCACAGTTGAGGGAGACTAACAGGAGAACAAAACTAAAAAGAGAGAACAATTCACAGAAGAAGACTCGCAGTTGGGAGGTCTCACACGAGAGGGGGATTGAGAGGGGAGAATAACTCACAGCAAATGGGAAATTAGAAAATAGGAGGATTCACATGATTCACCCGCAGAAGGTAAACTCACATGAGAGGAGAACTCACATGGGAGGGAGATTCATAGGAGAGGGGCGATCACCGGTGAGGAAGACGTACAGGAGAGAAGGGGAGGTGAATTCATATTATAGGGGTCTCACAGGGTAGTGGGACTTGTAGAAGACGGGAAATCGCAGGCGAGGAGAAACTGTCGGAGAGGAAAGTTCACAGGAGAAGAGAACTCACAAGAGAGGGGAGTACTTAAGAGAGGGGTACTCGCATGAGAAAGAGACCGACAGGACAAGGGGAATTACAAGAAAAGGGGACTCACAGGGGAGGAAAACTCAACAGAAAGAAAAGTTCACGAATTAAGAGGAATGACTTGAAAAGGAAACTCACAGGAGAGGGGTTTTACAGGGTAGGAACTCGCATAGCGTAGAGGGCCCACAAGGTAGGAGAACTGACAGGGGAGGGGCACTCACAGGAGTCCTCACGGATGAGGGGTACTCACAGGAGAGTGGGGCTCACAGGAAAGGAGAATTCACGAATGAGGAGGATTGACTTGCAATGGAAACTCACAGTAAAGGGCCATTTTCAGCAGAGGAGACGTCACAGGAGAGGAGAACTCACAAGGGATGAGAACTCTCAGGGGAGGCTGACTTGCTGGGGGGGGACAAATCACAGGATAGCAGTAATTGCAGGACATGTAGACTCACAGGTGATGAGAAATCACAAGGTTGGAAGTCTCACAGAAAATGATGGACTCGGGGACGGTACTCACAGAGGAGGACTCCTCACAGAGGAATATAACTCGGAAGGTTACGACTCACAGAGAAGGAGGACTCACACAAAAATACAACTTGAACATGAGGAGGACTCACTTCGAAGGAGAACGCATACAAGCCGACGGCTCAAAGACAAGTTCGACTCACAGACGAGGGCGATTCACACAAGAGGATGACTCACAGGAAAAAGGGACTCACATTAGAGGAAACTTACAAGGGAGGATAACTCACAGGGGAGGATAACTCACTCGGGAGGTTGACTCACAGGGGAAGAGGAATCAAAACAGAGCAGTACTTACAGGGGACTGCGACTCACAGGGGAGCAGGAATTACAGAGAGCGGGAGTCTTACATGGGATGATGGACTCACGGGAATGGATCTCACATTAGAAGACGCCTCACAGTAAATTACAGCTTACAAAGAATCACGACTCACAAAGAAGAGGGAATGACACACGAGAGGATGACGACTAACCACCGACGAGAACTCAGACAAGAGGACGACTCACACGGGAGGACGACTCATACAGGAGGTCGATTCACAGACAAGGACAACTCATACTCAGGTCTCACATGTGAGGGGCACTGAGAGAGAGAATAACTCATTGAAAAGGCAAAATCACAAATTTGAAGGACTCGCATGAGAGGAGAACTCTTGTGAGCTGAGGGGGGCTCACAAGAGAGGGATATTGGAAATCACAGGCGAAGGTACTAACAGAAAGGAGAGGTTGTGAAGAGAACAGTCACACGAGGGAAATTCAGAGGAGAGAAGATCTCACGGAGGAGAAAGACTCACAGGAAGGGGTTACTCAAAGAATAGTAGAAGTGACAGAAGAGGATAACTCATAGGCGAGGTGGTGTCGCAAGAGAGGAAAGTCACAGGGGAGGAGAACTCACAGAAGATGACTCACAGAGGAAGTGGAATCACTGAAGAGCTGTACTGGGAGGGAGGGGAACTCACAGGGGAGGATGAATCACAGTGGACGGGAGTCTTACAGGGGATGACGAATTTACGGAGATGATACTCACACAAGAGGACGCGTGACTAAGGATTACAACTTACGGAGGATGACGACTCACACACAAGGAGGACTCGCACATGAGGAAATCTCACCGCTGAACAACTCACAAAAGTGGACGACTCACACAGGTGGACGACTCACACAGGAGGACGACTCACAGAGGAGTCCGTCTCGCACAGAAGAATGACTCACAGCAAAAGATAACTCACAGTACAGAGGGACTCGCAGCAGAGAAGAACTCATAGTAGAAGGGGACTTATAGAAGAGGATAACTCACAGAAGAGGATAACTCGCAGGAGAGGGGGACTAACAGCAGAAAGAAAGTCGCAGGAGAAGAGAACTCACAGAGTAGGAGAACTCACAGGGGAGGTATCACTGCAAAGGAGAAATGAGAGAAAAAAAATAGGAAAGCCGAATTACAATTTGGAGTACTCACATGAGGAGAACTAACAGGGTAGGGGAACTCACAGCAGTGGGACTAACAGCAAAGGGGGAATCGCAAGAGAGAGAGATTCGTCGGTGAGGAATGGGTACAAAAGAATATGACTCATAGAAGAGAACTCACAGGGCAAATGAACTCACCGGGGGACTCTCAGGGGAGGACGAATCAGAGTGGACGGGAGTCTCACAGGGGATGATGGAATCACGGCGACGGTACTCATAGGGGAGGACGCCGAGGTTTACAGCTCACGAAGGATCAGGACTGGCAGAGAAGGAGAACTCACGCTAGAATATGACTCGCTCAAGAGGAGGATTCACCGCAAAGGAGAACTAACACAACAGGATCACTCACACGGGAGGACGACTCACACTAGAGGATGACTCACAGAAGAGGGTGACCCACAGGAGAGGGAAACTCGATAGAGAAGGGGACCCAAGGGCGAGACAAACTCACAGGAGAGGATAACTTGCATGAGAGGGGATTTATAGCAGAAGGAGACCCACACGAGAGGCGAGCTTATAAAAGAGAAGAACTCACAGAATAAAACGGACTCACAGGGGAGGACAACTCACAGGGGAGGACAACTGGCAGGATATGAAAACTCACACAAAAGGAAGACTTGCAGGAAAGGAGAACTCACAACGGAGGAGATCTCACAGGGAAGGAGACTCACGGGAGAGAGGGTCTCACAGCAGAGAATGTCTCACAAGACAGGGAAACTCACTGGAGAGGAGAAGTCACAAGAGGGCAAAACTCACAGGAAAGGATGATTCACATAATAGGAGGCCTCACAGCAGAATACCAACAGGAAACGGGGACTCACAGAAAGTGGGACTTGCAGGAGAGATAGATTCACAGGAGGACGGGAGTTACAAGAGAGAAGTCATAGGAGAGGGGAACGTTAAGGGGAGGATTCCTCACAATCTGGCGAGGGTGATTCAGAAGAGAAAAGGAAAACAGGAGAAATCACAGTAGAGGATCCCTCGTAGGGGAGGGGGTGTTACATAAAAGGAAGACTAACAAGAAAGGAGAACTCACAGGAGAGGATAACTCATAGGAGAGGAAACGCACAAGGGAGGAGCACTCACAACTGAGAATGACTCACAAGGGAAGAGGAATTACAGAAGCGCAGTACTTACAGGGGAGGCGGACTCAAAGAGGAGAAGAAATCACAATGGACAGGATTCTCACAGGCGAGGAGGAACCTCAGTGGGCAGAAGTCTGACAGGCCTCTGATGGACTCACGGGGGCGTGTACACAGAGGTTGAAGAGTCACAGAGGATTCAAAGGTAGAGTAACAAGAGAATGGGACTCACAGGAGAGGAAAGTCACAGCAGAGAAAAACTCACAAGGGAAAGGGACCCACACAGGAGGAGGGACTATGAGTTGTAGTCAGAACAGCGGAGAAAAGTCAGGCGAGGAGGATTAAGAGGAAGGAAGATCTCACTGGGAAGTAAGACTGACAGAAACGGGGTACTCGCAGAAGATAAGAAGTCACAGGAGAGGATAACTCATAGGAGAGAGGGTGTCACAGTAAAAGAAGACTAACTTGCAGGGGATGATGACACACAGGGGAGGACAATTTACAGGGGAAGAAGGATCACAGGAGAGCAGTACTTACAAATTAGTGGGAATCACAGGGGAGGAAGACTCACAGGGGAAAATAACTGACAGGATAGGAGAACTCACACAGAAGTAGGACTCGCAGGAGAGGAAGACTCACAAGGAAGGTGCACTCACGAGAGAGGGGGACTCGCTGTAGAGGAGGACGCACAGGAGAGGGGGACTTACTGGAGATATGTACTCTCGGGAAAGGAGAAGTCGCATGACGGCAAAACTCACAGTGGAGGCCTTACAATAGAGGAGTACTCACAGGAATGTGTAACTCAGAAGAGGGGCAGTCACCGGAAAAGGTGAGACACAAGGGAGAATCACAGGAGAGAACTCGCAGAGGAGGATGACCCGCATAAGAGGAGGCCGCATAGTAGAGGAGTAACCATAACAGAAGAAAGCAGTCAGGCGACCGGGATTCAGAGGAGAAAAGAACTCGCAGGGAAGTAAGGCCAATAGAAAGGGGTATCACAGAAGAGGAGAAGTTATAAGAAGTATTACTCGAAAAGCAGGAGGTGTGATAGGAGAGGAGGACTCACAGGGGAAGAGGAATCACAAGAGAGAAGTACCTACAGGGGAGGGGGACTCATGGGAAGAGGAATAAAAGTAGACGGGAGTCTCACAGAGGGAGACGCCTCTCAGAGGACTATAAGTAACTAGGGATCACGACTCCCAGAGAAAGAATCACACAAGAGGATCACTCGCACAGAAGGCGCACACACCACCGAAGAAAACGCACACATGAGAACGACTAACAGGGGATGACAACTCACACAGGAGGACGACTCAGACAGGAGGATGACGCTCAGGGGGAAGGCAACTCGCAGAAGAGGGAAACTCGCAAAAGAAGGGAACCTACAGGAGAGGAGAACTCACAGGAGAGGAGAACTCGCATGAAAGTGGGATTCACAGCAGAGGAAGGCTCACAGGAGAGGGTAACTTATAGGAGAAAACAACTCACAGAGGAGAACTCACAAGGGAGGAGGTGTCACAGGAGAGGGGGACTGGTTGGTAGGTAGTAAATAACTTCATTGGCATGATCTTTAAATATCGATATTGCCTAAAGTTCAATTTTACAATACGTAAATATCAAGAATAACATTAAGAAATAATAAGATACAATGTTTTTGATTACTATTAAATTGCAGTATTGTAACTAGTTATATTATAACAAGGGGAAGAGAAAAGTACAGTATTAAAACGTCTACCTATTTCTCCGGTGTTGACTCGAGCTTCTCATCACGGAATTTGAAACACTTAGAGACAAAGGTGCCTAAAAGGAAGTTAATGTTGCTGTTATCTTGCTGAAAAACCGAATCTATTTTTTCAAGTATACTAAGCGGAGTTTGTTCCAATTGGCACTGGATGTTCATGTAGCTAAAGAAATTTTTTCTAAGGTGTTTGTATAAATAGAAATAGAAAATGAATTTCATCTTCAATTTTCTTGTCACGGAAAAAGGGCATAAGCGGTCTTCACGACTTAAATTCAATAACGACCCTTTTAGTTCATCAAATTGTGGCTGCTTGTTCTAAGTTTAGTAATATTTTTCTTTTGATTTAGATCTCTTAGTTCTAAATAGCTCTCGATACAGCAAGTCTTCTTAATATTACTGTAAAATAATAATTTGTTGGACCTTATTTTGCCAGAACACACACCCTAGGAGGACTCAAAAGAGAGGACAACTAAAAGGTAGAGAACTCACAGGAGAAGGGGACACACAGGAGTGAGGATACTAACATGAGGACGACTCACAGACGAGGACGACTCACCGAGTACGACGACTCACAGACAAGTAGGACTCACAGATAGGGTGACTGAGACAGGAATATGACTTAAACGGCAGCACGACACACAGTAGATTGGGACTCACACCGGAGGAAAAGTCACAGGAGACAGGGAATCACAATGGAGGGGGACTCGCAGGAGAGGGCAACTCACAGAAGAGGACTAAGAGTGATAAGGGCGGTCTGTAAATCGTGATTTTTCTTGCCCTATGTCAAGATAATGAGGGCGCAAAAGACGTAAGTTGCGGCCCTATGCCCCACTGGGGGCCACAAGGACTGAAAGAGAGAAAAAGAAAAGACGTAAAGTCGCTTTGGCAATACTTGCAAAAGCTCATGCATGAAAATTTCTTTTGTTGTCGTTGTTGTACAAGAGAACACGACTCATAGGTGAGGAGAACTCACGACAGAGGACAGAACTCACAGTGGAAAGAAACTCACAGGAGAAGTCGGCACACAGGAGAGGGTGTGCTCACAGCAGAAAGAGACTGAAAAGGGAGAGGGAATCACAAAAGACGGGAAATCACAAGGGAGGTGAGGTCACAGTAAAGGATAATGCACGAATAAGACTGACTTGAAAGGGAAACTCACAGAGTAGGGCGTCTCATAGGATAGGGGAACTCGCACATAGTGGGTTACTCACAGGGGAGAAAAACTGACAGGATAGGATAATTCACAGGAGAAGAGAGCCCACAGGGGAGGATAACTCGCATGAGAGGGGGACTCACAGCAGAGGGAGATAACAGGAGTAGGGAACTTGTTGGAAAGAAGAACTAACAGTAGAGGTGCTCTCACAGAAGAGGGGGGACTGAGAGGGGAGAGTAACTCACAGCAAGGGCCAAATCTCAAATTAGGAGGACTCACAGCAAAGGAGAACTCACAAGAGAGGGGGACACACAAGAGATGGGGTACTCACAGAGGAACACTAACAAGGAGGGGCAATCACAAGTGAGGGGGACTCACAGGGAAGGAAAATTCACAGGCAAGGAGAATTAACGAATTAGGAGGACTGACTTGAAAAGGAAACTCCAGGGCAGGGGAAAACACAGCATAAGGGAACTCGCATAGAGTGCGGGACTGACAAGGAAGAGAACTGACAGGATACGAGAACCCACACAGGAGGAGGCCTAGCAGGGTAGGAGAAACCACAGGAGAGAATTTACAGTGGAGGGGGACTTACAAGAGAAAGCGACGTACACGAAAAAAGGACTCACTAGAGACAAACTCGCGTGGGAAGACGAATCACAGAACAGGACCAATGAAAGACAGACAAATACGACTCACAGACGCGGGTCACTCCTCAGGGGATACAGGAAAGAGGGACGCACAAGAAAGGGGGAATAAGGGTAAAGAGGGACTCACAGGAGAGGAGGATCCACACAGGCGGAGGCCTCACAACAGAAGACTGCTCACAACAGTGGAGAACAGTGGGACGAGGAGGATTCAAAAGAAAGGATATCCCATGGGGGAATAAGACTCGCAGGAAGAGGACACTTACAGAAAAGGAGAAGTCACAGGAGAGGATAACACACAGGAGGAGCAGTGTCACAGGACAGGAATGCTAACAGGAATGGAAAACTCACAGGAGAGGAAACTCACAGGGGAGGATGTCTCACCGGGGAGGGTGACTCACAAAGAAAGAGGAGTTACAGAAGAGCAGTACTGACAGGGAAGGAGGAATCACAGTGGACAATAGTTTCACATGCGATGATGGACTCAGAGGAACCATACTCACAGAGGAAGACACATCACAGTGGATTACAATTTACAGAGGATCACGACTCACAGAGGAGGACTCACACAAGAGTATGACTCGCACAGAGATGTAGACGCAAAGGAGTGAACAAATCACAGGGTAATGGAACTCGCAGAAGGGGGGGGATACAAGAGAAAGAGTATTCACAGAAGAAAAAGACCGTGAGGGGAGAGGGACTCACAGAAGAAGAAAACTTACAAGAAAGAAAGGACTGACTTGAAAAAAAAACTCACACGAGATTGGAACTCACAGCGTAGGGTAACTTGCACAGAGTGAGCGGTCTCCCAGAGGAGGAGAACGGACAACATAGGAGAACTCATACACGAGGAGGACTTGCAGGAGAGAACTCACAAAAAGGGAAAATAGCAGGAGAGGGGAACTAATAAGAGGAGAAGGGGACTTCCCGGACAGGAGAACACACAAGAGAGGAAACTCACAGGGAAAGACAATTCACAGAGGAGGATGACTAGCAGAGGAAGAAGAATCACAGGAGAAGAGCACTTATAGATGATAAAAATCGCAGTGGACGGGAGTCTCACAGGGAATGATAGACTCACGGGGACGGTACTCAATGGGGAGAACGTCTCACAGAAGTTTACAACTCACAGAGGATCACGACTCACAGAGAAGGAGGACTTGCACACGAGGATGAGTCAAACAGGAGGAAGACTTGCCGCGGAGGAGAACCCACACAACAGGAAAACGAAGACAGGTGGATGACACACACAAGCAGATGACTCATCGGATAGGGGAAATCTAGGAAGAGGGGGTCTCACAGAAGAGAATGAATCAAAGGAAAAGGGAACTCACAGGAGAGGAAAACTCACAGGAGAGGGGAACTCGCATGAGAGGGGAACTCACAGCAGAGGGAGAATCATAGGAGAGGAGAATTTATAGGAAAGGAGAACTCACAGGAGACGATGATTCACAGGGGCGGACGTCTCACAGGAGAAGTAAACTGTGAGGAAAGAATAAATCCCCAAAATGGAAAAATCACAAATTAAGAGTCACAACAGAGGAGAAGTTAGAGGAGAAAAAACTCGCATGGGACGAGAACTCACAGGAGCATGGGAAACAGAGAAGAGGGGATACTCACAGGAGAAAGAGAATGACAGGTTAGGAGGAAATCACAAGAAAAGGGGACTCAAAGGGGAAAACTCACAGGTAGGTAGAATTCACGAATTAAGAAGATTGACGTTTAAAGGGAAACTCATAAGGAAGGGGATTCACAGGGTAGGGAAAGTCGCATAGAGTGGGTGACTGACATGGGAGGAGAACTGACAAAATAAGAGAACTCACAAAGGAGCGGGCGTAGCAGAAAAGAACTCACAGAAGAGGAAAAATCACAGGCAAGGACGATTCACAGGGGAGATGGAATCACACAAAAGAAAGACTCACAGGAGAGGGTGACTCACAGAAGAGGGGGAATCACAGGAGAGGCAGATTCACAGGAGAAGGGAAGTTACGTGGAGAACTCACAGGAGAGGAGACCTCGCATTCAAGGGGGACTCACAGCAGGAGAGAGGGACGCACAGGAGAAGGGGAGTCACAGAAAAGGATAAGTCACAGGAGCGGAAAACTCACAGGGTAGAATGACCCACAGAGGAGGAGGACTCACAACAGAGGAGTACTCACAGGAGAAGGGGACGCACGGGAGAACTCACAGGTTAGAAGAGCTCGCAGAGGAGGAAGATAAACACAAAAGGAGACAGGGAAAACAATCAGGCCAGCAGGATTCAGAGGAGAGTAGGAATCACTGGGGAGAAAGACTCACAGGAAGTGGGTACTCACAGAAGAAGAGAAATCACAGAAAAGATAAATTATGGAAGGGGGGTGTCACAAGACAGGAAGAATAGCGGGACAGGAGAACTCACAGAAGAGGAGAATTCACAGGCTTGGAGAACTTACAGGGGAGGATGACTCACATGGTAAGAGGAATCACAGGAGAGAGATACGTGCAGGTTAGGCGGGGCTGGAGGAATCACAGTGGAGGAGAGTCTCAAAGAGAATGATGGATTTACAGCGATGGTGCTCTCAGAGGACTACGTCTCACAAGGGATTAGAACTCACAGAGGATGATTAAGACTCACAAGAAAGGAGGGCTCGCACAAGATGGCACTCACAGAAGAGGAGAAAAAACACAGGAGGATAACTCATAGGGCTGTCACAGGAGAGGGAGACTTACAGGAAAGGAGAACTCACAGGTGAGGAACTTCATAGGGAAGTTGATCTCACAAGAGTGGACGACTCACATGGGAAGACGAATCACAGGATAGAAGTACTTACACGAGAGGGAGACTCACAGATAATGGGAAATCACAGGATTGCGAGTGGACTCGCAGGGACGGTACTCACAGAGGAGGACACCTCACAAAGGATTACAACTCGTAGAAGATTACCTCTCACAGAGAAGGAGGCTCACACAAGAGGATGACTCGAACAGGAGGAAAACGCACTGTGGAGGAGAACTCACTCAAGAGGACAACTCACATGGGAGTATGACGCACACATTAAGACGACTCAAACACGAGTACGACTCATAGACGAGGGCGACTCACACAGAAGGACGATTCACACAAGTGGATCATTCGCAGGAGAGGGGTCTCGCAGGAGAAGAAAACTCACAGGAGAGGAAAACATAGTAGAGGAGGCCTTGCATGAGAGGGGGACTCACAGGAGAGGGGAATTTATACGAAAGGAGAACTCACAGTTTAGCAGTTCTCACAGGAGATGAGAGGAGAGAATAGCTGACAAAAAATGCAGAATTCACATGGGAGAGGACACACAGGAGAAGGGGAATCAGCAATGAGGAAAACGAACAGGAGAGGAGGACTCATAGGAACAGAGCAATCAGAGGAGAAAGGAACTCACAGGGGAGTGAGAATCATAGGAAAGGGAAACTCACAGCGGGCAGAACGCAGAGGAGAGAAGTACTCACAGGGGAAGGGAAATCACAGAAGAGGTGGACACATAAAAGAAGGATTACTCACAGAAGAAAGAGACTGACAGGGGAGGGTATCCACAAAAAAGGGTCTCACAGTACAGGAAATTTCCTAGAAAAGGATAATTTACGAATTAGGAGAAATCACAGGGTAGAGAAACTCGCATAGTGTGGGGAACTTACAGCGGAGGAAAGCAAACAGGATAACAGAACTCACAGGAGAGGAGTACTCACAGGGGAGGGGTACTAAAAAAGAGAGGCACTCACAGAAGGGGGGACACACAGACGTTTGTGACTCTCAAGAGAAGGGCACTCACAGGAGGAAAACTCGCATGAGAGGCCGACTGACAGCAGAGAGTGACTCACAGGCGAGAGCAAATCACAGGACAGGAGGACTCATAGCAGAGGCAAATTCATATTACAAGGGAACTCACAGGGGAGTGGGATTTGTTAGGAGACGGGAAATCGCAGGCGAGTAAGGGAAACCGCATAGTGGAGGTAGGAGAAGTACAGGACAGGAGAATTCACAGGGGATGGGGATCCACAGGAGAGTGACTCACAGAAAGGGGACACTCACAGGAGAGGGGGACCCACAGGAGAAGAAGAGTCACAGCAGAGGAGACGTCACAGGACAGGAGAACTCACAGGGGAGAATGCATATGGCCCACACAGACGTAGGCCTCATAGCAAAGGAGTACTCACAACAGAGCATAACAGTCAGTTGAGGGGGTTTGAGAGGAAAGCAAAACTCGCGTGTGAATAACACTAACAGCAAGTGAGTACTAAGAGAAGAGAAGTCGCAGGGATAGATAACTTATGGGTGAGAAATGTCACATGAGAGGACGACTAACAGGACGGAAGAAGTCACAGGAAAGGAAACTCACAGAGGAGGAGAACTCACGGGAGAGGAGAACTCACAGAAAAAGAGAACTCACAGGGGAAGCTGGCTCACAGAGGAAGACAACCCACAGGATAATAGTACTTTTGGGAGATGGGGACTCAAAGGTGATGACAAATAACAGAGTTGGTAGTCTCACAGGAAATGATGGACTCGCGGACAGGGTACTCAGGGGAGGACCCCTGACAAAGGAAAAACTCAGAAATAAACTCATCTATTCTGAAATTTAATGTATCTGTAGCCCATCTGTATCCACCTAAACTAGTGATAGGTTCATTGACCTCGCCGCACAAGCCAAAGAATTGCTTGCCGCTATACGAGTACTGGTGTGCCTGATCAGACTAGGCTAAACAAATCCATGGCGAATATATACCGAGACAAATGATACGTCGATAGCTAGTCTTGTGATATATACATCTGGAGATGTCGAAGTCTTCATGGCTGAGACTAAATACTCTAAAGTCTCCGCATTTTCAAGTAATTAATTTGAGTTTAATTCTTTAAATAAGTTGTAACTTTGTATTGTTCCAACACACTTCAGCCTATACGCGTATGTATTTCGAATGGCACCAGTGAAGTGAAGCGGCCTTCCAGTTTAAAGTAAACAAAAGAGCCGAGAAAATCGCGTCGAACAGAGACGGAAGCAAAAGTCTTTACTCACAAAGTAAAGAACAGGCCTGGAGATAAGGATAAATCAGCTGAAATATTTCAACTTTTGTAAAACAAAAAAGTATTAAGTATACTTAATGTCGCTGAGCCTGCAGATCATAGTTCCAATCATTTGGCAATAAGATATCGAGCTTTAAAGTCACCATTTTGTTCTCCTATCACTTTCGAAGCTCAAAAGTCAATGAGTTTGTTGTGCATTACAAAGTCTGCAGGCATAGTAGAAAACTTCGACTATTTTACTATCGCAATAGTATCTTTTTGTTCAAATTTAGGTTGAAACGGTATATCTCCCAGATCAATGAAGAAAGGTACTAAAATCATGCATAAAAATACCAAAAGAAAAATGAAACAAACCCCTAAAAAATAATCACATTTTAGAGAATTTTGCAATGAATATTTTGATACTAAGATGAATAAAATTTGTTCACTACCCTGCGAGATATGGCAAAAAATGTGTTTTGGCGTGCTCTGCGCGATTGACCCAGGCCTTGACCTCAGATCCAAGAGAACTCACACAAGAGAACGACTCACACAGAACGACGAGTCATACAGGAGGACAACTCACAGATAAGGACGACTCACACAGTATGATGGCTGTCAGATGTGTACGAGTCACAGACGAGACGAGATCGACCCACACATGAGGACAACTAACACAGGATGATTACTCACAGGAGAGGGGGGGGGACTCAACGAAGACGGTGACTAACAGGAGACGGGGTAATTACAGGAGAAAGAGACTGACAGGTGAGGGGGAATAACAAGAGAGTGGAAATCACAGGAGAGGAAAACTTGCTGCAGAGGAGAACTCTCGTATTGGCAGGACTGACTTGAAAGAGAAACTCGCAAGTGCGGGGGCCTCACAGGGTAGGGGAACTTGCAAAGAGTGGGTAACACACGTGTTAAGAGAAGTAACAGGATAGGAGAACTAACACAGTTAGAGTTCTTAAAGGAGAGGAAAATTAACAGGAGAGCAGCACTCACAGAAGAAGGGGACTCGCAGGATATTAGGAATGACAGAAAGGGGGTACTCACAAGAGAAGGGGGAGGATAACCCACACAGGAGGTTCCCTAAACTGCAGAGGAGCACTCAGAAGAGAGGAGAACAATCCGGAGAGGAGGATTTGGAGGATAGAAGAACTCACGGGGAGCAAGACAAGAATTTGATTTGTACATAAGAGGAGAAATCACAGGATAGGATAACTCATAGTTGAGGGGGCGACACAGGAGAAGATGACTCACAGTGGAGGAGAAATCACAGTGGATAGGAGTCTTACAGGGGATGATGGTCTCACGTGGACGGTACTCACAGAGGAGCATGCGTCACAGTGGATTACAGCTCAAAGACGGTCACGACTCACAGAGAACTAGATCTCGCACAAGAGGATGACCCACACGGGAGTACGACTCGCACGAGAATACGACTCACATAAACGTACGACTCACACAGGAGGATGACTCACAGACGAGTGCAACTCACAGACGAGGTCGACTTACACAAGCGAACGACTCACACAAGAGGACAATTCACACAGGTGGATGACTTACAGGAGAGGGGGAGTATTTGGAGAAGGGGACTCTCAGCAGAGGACAACACACATGAGCAGAACTCGTCTGAGAGGAGGACTCAGAGGAGAAAGGACGACTCGATAGATAGATAGATAGTTTATTAAATTTTAAAATTACAGCTGTAAAACTGAATTGGATAAAACTTTACAATCAAATATATAACTACTTTGAATACTATATAAAACTAATTTATATCTACTTACAGTTGCTATAAAAAAA
>JANSTR010053226.1:0-13052 GCA_025434805.1 Antipathozoanthus remengesaui | reverse complement strand
TTAGTGTGGGCGCGAGGTGTAAACGCATCGAAAACGATGCGTTTTCAAATAAAAACGCATTAGTGTGGTCGGGGCCTTACGGTAAAAAATTTTATTGCAGGGTAACTGAGGTTTAAATTCTATCAAAGCCAAGACAAGCAGGAATAAAGAAATTGGATTTATTTCGATGCTAAATATTTTAAGATAATTTATACTTGTCATTCCATTCGAAACATTAACCATATTTCAGGTACTGGTCCATCTTAATAAAATATATTCACACATTTCTGATACGGCCCACTCATTATATAAAGTTCACATGTTCTCTCCCTCTCAAATGCTTGAATTGAGCCTTGAGTATTAAAATTATATCTTTACTTAGAAAACATGTCAGCGATCGAAGTACTAAGAATTTCCCTAGCAAAGTTTCACCTGCTATCGTTGATAAGATGAAGCTCCGCCATATAGTGATATAAAATTTGCAGCCATTAAAAAAAACCCATAGCTCTCCCTCGCTAAAGTACACATCCTTCCCCTCAAAAAAATATTCTTTTTTGTAACATTTTCCACAGGCAAAAGCATGCCCGATGTACCGGTTGTTCTTGATCTGTTATCACAAAATGTTAATTAGAACTTTGTCTAGTGCGTTTTCTTGACATATGTCAACACATTATGTAGAAAAATATGTCATATACTCTTAAAAATATGCCTCAAGTTGGAAAATCACTATGAATTTTCTGCTTTTATCTCGACTGCATGAATTTAACAGACATAAATTAGAATCACGTAAGGTTACAAATAAGCAGCGTGAATCGTTATGAATCGTGGTATTGCTGCACGACAACGCAAGGGGCCATCGATTCGTGTGCTGTTTTCCCAAAAAAGGGGTAAAGAACTTGTTGATCTGGAGATTGTGATATCGTTTCAGCGCCGTGTATTCCATCTGGTAACATGCAGAAAGATCCGATTTGAATAGAGTAGCACTCGGCTGTCTGCAAGCGTTTGTTTCGTCGCGAAACATCCAGTTACAGTGGTGTATCTGCACTTTCATCCTGAAAAGTAAAAAGAAACAAGATTTACAAAGTGTCTCGCTGCGCAAAGAATAGAAACTGACGCAGTTTTAAAATCGTATCGAAATCAAGTAACACATGCGCAGTTTATGGTTACAGTAAACGCGATTTGTGGCCCTTGAAATGAATTAATCTCCTTCTATAGCAGACGTCTAATTACGGCGTTTTATCACGTGGTAATTAAGGCTCTTTAACTCCGTTTATCAAAATCCATCTTCTCATTACAGTCTTAATTTATACACTCTGTTTTTTCCTATGTTGACGTGGTAGTCCCACGCAATACAGGAATTCCTAACACTCCAAGATGAAGTGAAATCTTCACCCAAACCTGTTGTAGAAAGTATATAGGAATAGAAATTCACTGATGCAATCTTGTCAGAGAAAGGCGGGTTAAAGCCCTTTTCAATAACGCATAAACAAGCTCTGTCCATGGAACAGGTCGCTACGCCGATTGTCTGGTCTTTCCGCGTTCTGACTCAAAAGTAATCATACACACTTCAAAAAGCGTAGTGTGATCCCAGTGTGACAATTAAATTAGAAAATTTACAGAGGAGGCAAGATATACGTGGCATAAACGTATACGCTAGCAAAAGTAACACTGATAATACAGAATGTTGAACATGTAGGAAAATGATTAAGCTAAAAGCATGATAGAAATATTCAATATAGGTTTATATCTCTTTCTTTATAATATAGTTGTTTTTCTGAAGGACAATATAGTAAAGCTTTTGAAGGATCCCTCAATAGTATTCCAAACACAATGGTTGAAATCGATGGGAAAAAATGCAGTTGAGCAACATCATATTGAACTGGATGTCAAGGGGACAACTACCTGTTGCAAAATGGTCTGTTATTGGCATAAGTAATTGTCGCTAGTTGTAATCAGAAGGGAAAACGTATTGAATGTCTTTACCACCGAGTTTAGCCGTGAAACGCAAATCCCGACGCTTCCAGTTTCCAGATTGTCCTCACAGGGGTCAAACTCTCGCTGTTTTCCCTAAAAGAAACAAAGAAGCAAGCACTTAAAATCAAACAAATGTGTTTTAAATAACTCGGGCACATATTGACCGATAACCAACTACATGACTGGGTAAGTTGAACAGTTCAGGGAAACATAGATAGTCTGATTATCAACTAAATGGCTAGGCTAGTTGAACGGGGTAGGAAGCCGCAGACTGTCAACTACATGACTAGGTCTTCAAACAAACAAATGCATTTTAAACAACTTATTCTAGTTGAACGAGGGAACGGAAGAATTGATGGATTGATTTTCAATGAAATGATTACGCTGCATAATTTTGACCTTAAAAAACGAAACATGTAAAATTTTGATCAAAATGTAAAATTTTGAGTAAAATGATCATCATTGTATCATTAGCATCATCATAATAATTACTCGCCTGTGTATTATGGTCGTTCACAGCCTGCACCACAGCGTCCTCAATATTGACAAACAAGTGATGGCTGCCAACTTCCTTTATAAAATGGCCTCGGTCCAACATCTCTAAGACGCTATCTGCAGTGATAGCGACAAACGAAGGTTACTGAAGCAGGGTGAATTGGAGACTAGCGACAACTAATATGAGGCCTGACAACTACTAAGTTTTGGGCTTGTTTCACAATTCGTTTTAAAGAACCTTGTTCACCTAGGCGTGGTTTAGCTTATTTTTGGGTGTCGCGAAATTCGCTTTGCTCAGAGAAAGTATAATCTGCGTCAACACTTGTTTCCATTATTTCAATTTTGACCAGCAAACAGTCCATCAGAGTTGCTTGACGTTATCCGAGTGGCATTTTGCCGTTCCTGTGAGTGGAAATGGAAACTGTAAGAAACCACGTCCAAGTGAACTGCACGCAAGAAGCTTGCTCTGGCAGTTCCCGCGGCTCTCGCGCTACTTCAAAGCTTGTTGCGTCGCAAGTGAAAACCTGGCTTTACTTACAAGAACAATGGGCGAGATAGAAGCTGATTCCTGCATTTCCATATTCTTTAGCCAGCTGCAATAGAAGTGTTATTTAGGAGTAAGGTTAATAATACAGAAATAATACTGAATGTTTCCATTAACATGACTGAGTGTCTACAAATATCGACCTTAATGAGGTGTCCAAAAGTTATAGAATCTATTTCGTTTGTTTGTGTTTACAATTAGAATTTGGTGAATTGGCGATATTGTAACTCTGCGCAATTGCTCATTGGCTTTTCAATCCAATTAGTTTTGAAGAAAATTATGAAATATGAAAATATATTCTTACTACGTTACCTTCTACAAGCCATCAACTTTAATTAATCCAACTTTAGTTACTCGTGACATGCAAACCAGCAACTATAATTACTCGTGACATGCAAACCAGCAACTATAATTACTCGTGACATACAAACCACCAACTATAATTACTCGTGACACGCAAACCACCAATTTTAATTACTCGTGACAAGAAAACAACCAATTATAATTACTGGTGACATGCAAGCCACCAACGTTAATTACTCGTGACATGCAAACCACCAACTTTAATTACTTGTGACATGCAAACCACCAACTTTAATTAATCGTGACATGCAAACCACCAACTTTAATTACTCGTGACATACAAACCACCAACTATAATTACTCGTGACATACAAACCACCAACTATAATTACTCGTGACATGCAAGCCACCAACTTTAATTACTAGTGACATGCAAGCCACCACCTTCAATTACCTGTGACATGCAAACCACCAACTTTAATTACTTGTGACAAGCAAACCACCAACTTTAATTACGCTGTTTATCATAATCTCCTTACAGTGGCTACTCACCCTTATCAATGTAGTCACCCCAACTGAGTCAATGAAGTTGAAGGTGCTGGCATCCACAACTATCGTGTGAATTGTTTCCGCGTTCTCATTGTCATTTTCATCTTCAGAAGAATTCAGTTCCACTTCATGCAACTCCCGAATGTGCTGAAAACACGTGTACAAGTCAAACATGTTGTTATTACACCGAACAGAGACTGTTGTATTGCTTGTTCAATGGGCTGGCAAGCTCTAAGTTCCTTAGTTTTGAAAGCATGATATCATGCACTTTTGATATCATTCGGTTTCAGTCTGCCGATCCATTGCAACGGCCGCAGAGCAAAATGTATTTTCAGACCCCATCCCACTAGTCAGTCCCCCAAAGTAGCTGTGCGGCGTCTGTATTGGCCTATCTCTCCCCTCGCTACTTTGCTCAGTTTGTGTCATTGAAGTTGCCAGGTTGCCTTTCAATGTCCACCTGACAACTCAGCAGAAACTGATAAAGGATGGAGCAGCTTAAAGATAATAAATACATACATTATGAACGACGACGTCATCCAATTCACGTCAAAAGATGCGCTCATTATCGATCTACAGGTACTGAAAGTTTAGTTTTTGTTGCTTCAAAGCTGCGAATTTTAGGTCCAAAAAACCTGGGGGGTCCATTTGACCACCCCCCCCCCCCTTTGGACGTTCGAGGGTTAAATATAAGTACATGCAAAAATAGGCTTGTGATTAAATGTGAAAGATATCAGTAATGAATGATTTAAAATGGTCCAACATAAGCTATCCTTACTCCATTGAGCTTTGAAGGCGAAGATCGTTTCGCTTGCGTTAACTCCACTCTGCCTTCACCACAGATCTCCTCACTGTTTACTGATGTCACGTCCTCAACTGCTGGATTGTGGAACGAAGGAACCCGTTTGAACTTCACAACTTCATTTGTTTTTCTTGAGTTTGGTTTCGAAGGGTCAATTCCAGTCAGCTCTGCAAGCGCATTGCCAAAATTTTCTGCGTTTGCAAAGAACAGCGATGATTCGTATCTGAAGACTTTGACCCCTGGTGGTTCCTTGGCCTAAAACAGATAAAATATGCAATCTTCAAACTTCAACATGACATCCTTTTTGAAGATGACAAAATACTCCTATAAAAATTAGCGATAACAGTGCACGTTTCTATATCTGCATGACACAGTTCAACGTTAAATAATGTCGTTAAATCGTGTTTTCTGATTCAAGTCTTGAAAGAAACTACACTCAGTCAGCATTTTGTTTTGCCAGAAGAGTGAGGTTAGCATACTGAGGTTTAAAAACGTAAATAACCCTAACATGGGCATGTGTCAGGTGGGTGGCTGAACCGAGTGTCCACCTTTCTGTGTCTTTTTAAATTTTGTGCCTTCACCACAGATCTCCTCACTGTTTACTGATGCCACGTCCTCAACTGCTGGATTGTGGAACGACAACGTTTTACTACCAGAATGTAATAATAATAATAATTAATAATAATTTATTAATTTCTAATGCGCTTTTTAACGTTAGGATGACCAAAAAACGCAGAACGACTCTATATAATAGTAATAATGCAATTTATGATAGTGGCAATAAATAATTATGAGATAGAACAATACTAATATAAACAATCTTAAATATGACTTGAAACAAGTTGAAAACCTTAAAGACTAAAAGCTTATTTAAAAAGGTGCAGTTTCAGGCGTGATTTGAAAGTGCTTAACGAGGAAATATTACGCAAATGTAACCTGGTTATACAATACAGTGGCACATCTTCCATCTTTCTTATCAACTGTTGCGCACGAAATTGACAACACATTTCCATGGTTTCATTTTAGGGCATCTGCTGCATACTGCATTTGGCAACCTTACATAAATTAAGCTGGGAGACCCCAGTTTATTGTGTTAACTCTGTGCACAAGAGCAAGGACTGGCTAGGGGATTTTCTTAAAAATCCTACAGTCACAGTTTGTTTGGAATCACCATCTAAATTCTTTAATAGTAACAAGTGGTGCAAAACCCAAAATTGAAGATACATGCAAGCTCCGGATAAGCAGTAATTAACCCCTAAACTTGCTCCACTTGTCCTGGAATCGTTATAACAGACTAACTAATTATACAACTAACTAAATAACTGACCTTTCGAGCGCAAGCCCTTCGTCGGAGCATCTCATAGGGTTTCCGCTCGAAACGTCAACTTTCTTCCGAGTTTACGGCGCGGAAAATTGTGTTCGTCAACCCTCGGTTGATTTTATTATACGTTCTACCTACCCGCCGACGCAGTCTATAGTTTTTTTTAAAACTATTTACTTAGAGTTTAACTAAATAACTAATACGAAGCTGCTCAACGAATACAGCTTTCAACAAAGTGTTCAATTTTCACCAATTCAAAACAGAGTCTTTCTTACCGCCTGGCATCTCTTGATGTTTTTGTAGATGTCCGTTCCGGGTATCTGACCCAACAACACTCGATGTGGTCTTTGACGGTAAATAATAGAATGATTAGTTTCAACATTTTTAATTCTCATTCACAAAGTATATACAAGCGCAAAATAGTTACAATGTAAAAATATAAACCAAATAAGTTGTTTCTTACACACTACAAGTCAAAATTTCAATAAATCAAATCAAGGAGATACTAAATACTATGTTATTAATACATGGTTCTCACTGACAAACGATAACAAAATTTCAGGGGTTTTCCAGGAGTTTTCCATGGTAGAAAAAATATTTTTCCAGGACCCAACCCCAATTTCTGCCACAATAGTAGCAACTCGTATATTAATGCATTGTCTCATTTTATATGTAGCAACTCAATGCAATTTTCCACAAAATTCCAGGAGTTTTCCAGGAGTACAGGGAAATTATCTGCTTTTCCAGGAGTTTTCCAGGCATTCCAGGAGTAGTGGGAACCATGTTTTAACGATGTTTGCAAGCCTTTTATCCAAAACTGTTCCAAAAAAACCCCAGAGAGTTTGTGGTGGAAATGTTTAACTTGAATAATAACCAACTTTGTTTTGCTCGTGAACGCGAGTCTCCTGTACGCACGAAAAACAACACAAACTGAAATTTTTACACAAATTTTTCAATTTCATGGAATGGTTTGTTTCATGCCTGGAGATTTCTACTTAAACAATTAGAATATTCTCTCTCAATTTCTATCGGCAGTTTGATAGTTCATTCGGCCTCATAAACTATCAGCCGATAGAAATTGCGAGTTCATATTCTAATTGTTAATTAGACAGTTAAGTATGGAGTATGGCCGAATATTTTGACGAGTCGTGTAGTATTCGACGAGCCCCAAGGGCGAGTCTAATACAAGGGACGAGTAAAAATATCCAGCTTTACTCAGTACCCAGTATCACATATTTATATTCCAACTTTTAAGAAAAACGCAGTGAGAAACGACTAAAACCGGCCGTAATTTGGCTACAGTACAAGTATCGCGGGATACTTCCGTACCCGTTCCAGGCCTAGAGTTGTATAAAGTACACGAGTCCTACCAGACTGTGCACTCATTTGTTTATTTATTTCATGCTCAAGAACCAAAGTAAAGCACACCAACTCTCCTACTAGGTTTCGGCACTTCCATATTCATCGCAGTCTAGCCCAAAAAAATCGCAGTCTAGCCACAAAAAAGCGCAGTCTAGCCCCAAAAAAGCCGGTACTCATTTGTACAAGAAGTTGACCGGAGAAAGTCGAGTAAAATGTCTTACCCAAGGACACAACCCAGCGCCAAGGACACAACCCAGCGGTTTGGTTGGGGTTCAATCTCACTATCAGCCGTTTAAAATTTACATTCACATACATACACACATACATAGGGGGTAATTTTCAAAAGCAATTGTCAGGGCAATATAAGATTTGCCCGAGAGGGTGGTGAACGAGCTTTGAAAGCACGAGCTCCTTTGCGGGAGAGATCGGGGTTCCCCGGGAAAATGCCAACTTCATGTTTATCGCGACTATTTCGCGCTCCTTTTGGTTACAAGGAGTCAAACAGCCAACGTGAACGCAAAACACTAATATTTCTCAAACGTTCTCAATTTAAAATTCATTTGAAAAACGAGAACTTTAGGTGGCAAATATTTTACATTTTCAAAAAAGATCGATGAAAATTGTACATAAAGAATGCAATTCTAAGCCTGCTTTCGCTGGCGACGGAAGACCAAGCGCAGATACAATGACAAGAGCCGTCATATGGTAAAGATTAGAGATCAAAGAAAACACAAACGTAAAACATTTGCTTTTTCTTCCACTTGCTATTGCTGGGGTGGTGTGTAAGAGTCATCAAACTACACTTGGCAAACCTACTCATTCGGTGTAGCATATAAACACCTGCCAGCCAAAATACCCAAAGAAAATAATTGCAGTATATTTTCGACGAGTTTTGCCTGAAAACATTTCGGTGAGATTTTTGAAATGCTGTAAAACGTACATTTTCAAATGTGGCTATACCCACCCACGGTATATCAAACAAATCACAGGGAAATGATTTTATTTTGCTGGGCGCAGTTGAAGTCAACGACTGCCCAGAAACTGATGATTTTGCTATTTAGCAAGACCTAGAGACAGTATAACCGAGGACAAAGTGGGAAACTTACGAGTGAAGTCCGTGCACTCCTCCTTCGATTTGTGCTGATGTCGTTCTCTTCTCAAACTTCACTTCTCCTGCGTACATCATTTGCCTTACACAAAATGGTGATAATAACATTAGCCATAAACCGATCGACTGAGTAAAGAAGTCCAGAAGATATTAGATTTCGCACACTAACGGCATGCAGCTTACCTTAACTGTGTCAGGCTTTTCGCTCCAATGTCTTGGCATCCATGCTGAATTCCAGCAATGAGATAAGGAATAAATTGATGTATGGACCCTTTGTCTACCACTGAGCCCGACACTCCTTGGGCCACTTTGATTTTGTCATCTTCACTACAAGAAAGCATGTGTCAAAGATTCAAAGAAACGTCTATTTATCCTCAACTGAGATCAGTCTGCCACATATCAACAAACAACAAATATATTATATATCAAAAGTGAAGCCCGTCTTAAAGTAGTCCTTCATCGCGGTCTCAGTGTTTTAAAAAGGGTTCCGCCACAGTGTATGGCTACAGTTTTACAAAACATAGGTACCCAAGTGAGGACATTGCCATTTTCAACGGACAAAGTTAACAGTACAAAACATCCGTCGTACACACACTAGCCGATTGAGACTCGTGTGCGATAGCCCCCCCGACAAGCTACCATAAAATGACGGATCGACTCTGCTAATGTGTGAGAGTCTCCAACAATTTCCATATGCTACAACCAATAGAAAAAGGTTATTTCGTCACGTGAATTTATGGAAGGAATCCAACATAGCGGAACATAGTGAACAATCTGCAAGCGGCGACAATTATCAGCTAGTGGTGGTAAAATTTGCAGCCAGACAGATTTCACTCCTACAAAATCCGGGAGTCTACCGACAAAACGTCGTTTAGTATGTGGCGGGTTTAACCAGATGTTTATACACCAGCACAAATCACCAAAACAGGCCAAATCCACCTTAGCAATTAAGCATCGTCCACACCTTTTTTGTGACACATTTTTTCCTCGTGTACGTGAGAAATTGTGGCAAATTTCATGTGTGCAAAGTTATATGCCGCAAAAGAGTAGCCTGCATTGCAGCCGATCCGGCTTTGTTTGTATCAAACAGTGATTTTAACTATGTAAATCAGAGATTTGGACTGTCTGCGGCGTTGGCTACAAAAGTGATGTCTTAACTTTCTTGTGGCAAAAGAAATTGTGTCACATTTCAAATGTGTTCGTGTGGACGACTCATCAAAGAAAATGTGATTTTTGGGAAATATAGTTCTCACCATTCACTATCTACCAGGGCCAAGTAGGCAAGATAGCGTTCAACAAACTGATTCACACTCCTCACAGCCTATGAAATCTGTCAACACAGCACGTGTCGACAAAAAAATGTTTCACAAAACTTGTGTATAGAGGCTGCTATAGGGAAGCTGGGTTCTCATCATACTTAAAACTGAGACTGGGTGACTTTTGTTAAATTGAAACCAACCAAAAGGTAATTCCCAACCCCCCATCCCATTCTGCAATTCTGCATCCGGGGATGCAAAGGATTTCACATTTTGCATCTCAAACCATTCAGTAGTTAAATTATGCAGATTTAAGTTGGTATACCTTAGCTAATAAAGTCTAAAGTCTAGTTCAGTTTAAAACGTATATTTACGTATAGAACTACATTTTTTGCACGTAAATAATAAATAGAAGAGTTGAAAGTTTCCCACTATCTTTACAATCTTCAGTTTGAACAGCAGCAAGAACTAAAAAGGTGAACAAAGTCAGTTTACCTAAAATATCTTTGAGAGATCTTGAATGTACTCTCCATTGCACTGAGGCTGCCCATTCCTATAGTAGAAAATCAAGTTACAACCTATCCAATACAAACTATCTATACCCGATCTATATCGAATGACAATCAGAACGAAGAGTGTTAGCAACTGTCCAAAGTTGCGGCAAAGAAATTCAATTTCAAATCATAACATCTCCTGATTTCTTCCTAACCTTCACGTGACATTAATTATTAATTGAAAATAATAAATTCACTCTCATAATCAATATGGGAGGTTATATCGACCCCTCCCCTCCCCCCCATAAGTGTTTGGGCCGAAAAAATTGGCGTTTGAAGGTATTGCCACGAAACTTTCAGTAACTGTAGTCAGATTAATGACAAATTCTTTGACGTTAATTAGAAGATGCATAAATTATGAGAAAAAGTATGCAGATTAGGTATATATTTCAGAAATCGCACATTTTGCAGAAAAAAAGCATTTAAACTCAATTTTTCTCTGTTAATTGTCTACTTTTCAACTGTAAGCCATTAAAACATACATATGCATGGTTTGTAACGCGATAAACCTAAAATTAGCAATAAATTCCAATTCTGCAAATCCAAGATTGCGGCCGCCGCAGAATAGCAAAATTGACGACAACGTCTAAGCTCATAGTTACCATGGAAACTAATTAACAACAACAATTTGTACTTAAAAGGAGTTTAAATGTTAAATATCATCCATAGCAAATTTCAATCCAATCAGACACACATTGCCAATTAACCAGTACAACAGCACGGATATGGCCAACCTGTGAAATACCTCAGCAGTAGCGAGCCGGTACACAGGAGATCATTCTAGTGCTTTCTAAACACTTATTAGTATATCCAATCTGGACAATATCTCACCAGTAGCGAGCCACTACACGGGAGAAGATTTTACTGCTACCAAAACACCATGAGTATGTCCAACCTGGGCAATATCTCACCAGTAGCGAGCCTCTACACGGGAGAAGATTTTACTGCTACCAAAACACCATGAGTATGTCCAACCTGGGCAATATCTCAACAGTAGCGAGCCGGTACACAGGAGATCATTCTAGTGCTTTCTAAACACTATGAGTACGTCCAACCTGGGCAATATCTCAACAGTAGCAAGCCACTACACAGGAGATCATTTTATTGCTACCTAAACACCATGAGTACGTCCAACCTGGGCAATATCTCAACAGTAGCGGGTCAGCACACGGGAGATCATTTTATTGCTACCTAAACACCATGAGTACGTCCAACCTGGGCAATATCTCGACAGTGGCGGGTCAGCACACGGGAGATCATTTTACTGCTACCTAAACACCACGAGTATGTCCAACCTGGGCAATATCTCAACAGTAGCTGGTGAGCACACGGGAGATCATTTTGCTGCTTTCTTAAAACAGCACTGAGATGTGTTGAAGATAACAGTCTTTGTAAAAGTCTACCAGGTTGCCTGCCAGGTAAAGCAAAAGCCTTTATGCTTTCTGACATGTAAATCCTTGGGTTTGCAGTTAACTGTGGAAACAGGCGCTAACAAGTTAATTTGGCCATGGGATTGTTGAACCACCTCAGAAATTCAATGTTATACTGGTTAATTATTCTGAAAACCTTTCACACGACTAATTTCCATACCTCTGTACTTCTTTAACCTCACACCATCAGAGAAGAAATATTCCCCAGGAGCCTCAGTGGTGCCAGCAAGCAAGGAACCCATCATCGCTAGAAGTAAGCAACAGTCAAGATGATTAAATACCAACTCATGCTCTTTAAAATTGTTCTTGTTATGCATCAAAAGGGGGGGGGGTGTTAAAAGGGGTGAATCGGATCTGCCGATCTGCACAATTTTAATGCCAAATCCGCAGATCCAAAGCTTTTTTAAGTCGAATCCCAATCGCAAAAATGTTCAGCAGAAAATGCGTAGGCAAGTAGTTTTCCACGTTGTAGTAATGCATTAATGGTTTAGTTGACTGCTAGGGTTCTCCAGAAGGGCCGACAACCAGCGATTTTCTCAGTGTACTAAACTATATTACAGCGGCTACAAGTTTTATATATTTTTTGGTACATCCAGTGGACACAGAAGAGCAAAAGCATTTATATTTTGTCAGGCGAATGAACATTTTCAATCTTACACCTGCCTAGTGTCAGCACTCCCTTGGTGGAAATGTGTAATATTTACATTGTTTACTGGGCCCTTCAAGATGGCCACTGTACCTGTTGAGGCACCCAGACTCAAAGCCTTGGTGATGTGTCCAGCATTTTGAATACCACCATCTGCAACCACAGGAACACCAAACCTCCGAGCATACTCTGCCACTCTGTATACCGCTGTGCCTTGTGGTCTGCCTACAGCCATTACCTCCTGTGTGATACAGATAGAACCACTCCCCATGCCTACCCGCAGCCCATCGACACCAGCATCTATCAGGTTCTTGGCCTGGGCTGCCGTCACCACATTACCACCAATCACCTGAAGGTTGGGATATTTCTCTTTGATATGTCTGCATCACCAAATGAACAAAAAATGAGGAAGGGCAAAGACTAAGGTAGAACATTAGACGTAGGGGCAGTGGTAAAGATGTATTTAGTGATATGGAATATTCTGAAAACCTAGTAATTGTAACCATCAATCTTTTGCACACGAAAACCTCATAGATTTCAACCTCCCACACAATCTTGTACCAAACTAAAGTTGTAATAAGCATTCCTTGGTCTTCAATGCTTACAATGTTACATTATCCTGTCTAAAGTAGAAAAATATCCAGTAGAAAAACAGATAGATATAGTGGTTTATGGTTAACATTACAGTGCTGTACAAATACCCAATTAATTCCTTCTGAGCGATAGCCCTAG
>JANSTR010053115.1:0-13058 GCA_025434805.1 Antipathozoanthus remengesaui | reverse complement strand
GTAGTATAATAATAATGGTAACCCGTATTTGAAAGTTTATCAGTGCGCAGATGTATGTTGTTGATGACGCACTGCCTAGCTGCACTCGATCGCGAGCAAAGAAGTTAAGCTTTCGGGTGACTGTGTTAATAATAAAACTAAATGAACTCATCTATCTCGCAATAGAACAAAAAAACAGGTTTTAAATTTGAAAAAGGGACGGGATACATTGCCCCCGGATTTGCGTTTTTAAGTTGTTGCTCCCTGGGAGACTGCCGGGGCCATCTTCACTCCTCTCTAGAACCCACGCTGTTCTTTCATTGTGTTCAATAATAATAATGTTAATAATAATAATAATTTTAATAATAATAATAATAATAATAACTGATCGAATGCACATTACACAACTATTATATGCAATTTGATTTTGCATACTGTGAATTTGAAGAAAATTAACGGAAGAACTGAAAGATCAGCATCTCAAGGCATTAATTAAAGATGAATTGATCTAGTTGGTACAAGACAATGAACCCCTACCCACCCTCCATGTGTTCTATTTGTCTTGCAGGAGCGTTCAATGTGATCGGCGCTCCAGGGTCACAGACAGCCACCGCGACCGTAAGCGAAGAGAAGAAAGAAACGTCGGAAAAGGGATGGAAAAAGAATGGGATCTTCAGCGGGATTATTGACTAGAAACCGAAACTTGAGCGTAAGACTTACACAAGACCAAGAAGTCGTTCCTAATAATGTGGTATAAAGTTTCACCACAATACTATCTAGTACAAAGCAAATTAGCTTTATACAACTAATGCACCATTCCTGGTCAGCATGTGCCGGATGGTTTGATGTCAACAACTATATTTAGTATTATGATAACCTTGAATCCCTTATCAAGAGAGCTTTCCATTTGTCGTGTCAAGGCCAGTTTACACTATAATTTTTTTTATGTAATTTTTGTCGCGATTTCCATTGCAATTTTTCTCGAACTTGCTCTGTAAGTTAAAATAGCACATTTAAACCAACTGCCTTTTCAGAACGAATATTAATAAAATGTCCCGAACTTCCCAAAACTTGATGCAACTTGGCAGCGACAAAAGTGCAATGGAAATTGCGACAAAAATTGCAACAGAAATTGCTAGTGTAAACGGGCCTTCAGGCCGGTCACAGAAACTGATTTTGATCAATGTTTCTAGAAAGGTCAAGACACGCGCGTGTTCCCGCCAAAATGGTACCAGCCCATAAGCAGGACCAGTTCAGATACACTAAACACCCGCGTATAAGAACCTACATTTCTGCAAGTCAGCCTGAATAGGTTCTTGTATGTCGAGTGTAAGTAAGAACTATAACTATGGCATTTTCAACATAAAATTTGCTGGAGCAAAAGTTTGGAATTTGCTAGATGAAGAATCAAAAACTCTATCCATTAGGACTTTCAAGATTGAAAAGAAAATTCGTCTCAAATTATTGATTGAAGTTTTCACACAAGCGGAAACATAAAAAGGTAATAGAAAGACTAGAAGTTCTAAATTCTTACCTTGTCGTTATAATTTTCCTCATTGTCTCGTACGCTTTAACTTACTAATTTCTTTATTTTTTTCCCCCTTTTCTGTTTAATGTTCCCCTTATATACCGATCACAACATATATAATCAAAATAGAGTTCTGGTTGCCTAGCTCATATAGTCCTTATGGTTATTCCAGGCAATCAACACCAACTCACTATTTAACTGACAACTTGATGTAAACTGTCAAATTTGAGGTGCAATAAATTTCTTGTTGTTTTGTTATGTTTAGTGGGGGATTTCTTATTTTAATAATGGGTTTAAGTGTACAGTTGTTCAAAACAGTCATCATTCATTTTCTGGGGTCCGTGAGGATATTAGTTGTGTGTGCAAAGTCTGTAGATCTTTTGCCAAACAGCTTTTAGTATGAAATGAACGTGCTTTGATAAAAGGGTGCGGTTCTCTGTTTTTTTAAAGTCATGACTTCAACAACAGTATGAAATGAACGTGCTTTGATAAAAGGGTGCGATTCTCTGTTTTTTAAAGTAATGACTTCAACAGCACCAAGTCTTCCTGGAATCTATCATAGTAACAGCTGGCAGGACTCCGCCTTTGTAATTATGCTCGTTTAAATGAGTTTTAACACCAATTAGCACCTCGCCAGTTCCTGAGAAATTGACTCCTGTCAAACTATCACACCGTTAACACTACCGCATTCCACGAATTCCACAGGCATGTCCCTTTTTCCCTTTTTTTTAACTGATAACGTTTTTGGTTATTATAAAGGCATGAAAACCGAATCAATCTACTTATAGTTTTTTGCCAAATCGATCAGTTTGCGCGATTACGATGATTTTTGGAACACAAAGTGAAACCAAAATTTTGAAACATTATAGAGCAAGGATTTACTTGCCAGCTTCGTTTGCGCGCTGCAACTGTAGCTGTGTATTGCTCACATAAAGTACAAGAAGTCCCTCCTTCACGGCGCCATTATCCAGAAACTCGCGGTTTCCGAGAGTATATTTCATTGCAAAACGTGACACGAGCTAATAGGAACTTTAGGCCGTTCCGTTCCTGTTGAGTTCTGGGGTCGATAACGATAATGATAAGGGTTTGACAGCCGTTCGGCATGGAGGTTGTCATGGTTTTGTTCATCTGAAGCTGATTCTCAAACTGTCTTAATAACTGAATCATACAACATCAACTTTAATCACCATTAAAATAAAAACTGAATACGGGTTGTTAGAACAAGCTATTACAGTCGCTTTTTTAAAATGTCGGCGAGTGCGGGTGAACTTTCAAGTAGCTTTTATATCTTGAAAAAACTGAGGTTGCTGAGCGCACGTGACGCGTGGTAAATTGATGATACGGTCGCTGCAAATGGGTGTGACTCACTGTTTATAAAAGATCTTTGTTTGCACGTACATCACTTGAACGCGTACTGGAACCGAAAGAAAAATACTAATTGCTGAATACCGTTCCGATATTCGCGATCCATCTTACACCAGCGAATTAGAAGGCTTCAAAAGTTTTGCCTGTTTACCTCAAGCTATTCTCCGTTTCAAGGGCAATGGGTGACTGAAAGTCAAAATATCACCCAACGAATTCTAGTGTGTTCCTCGTTTGCACCAAAGACTCTTTCAAGTCCTTAGCAATAAATCATGTGTCTCAAAGTTCCTTCACATCAAGAGTCTTCAAACAGCTTCATTGAGGTGTATTGTCCGTCGATAAACAATATTTTTTGCAAGTGCGAGGTCTTTATTTGTTGAAACACCGTGGGAATGTGGAAGAGGAGTCCTTTCCCAACAGTTTGGCAAACATTCCGACATACTTCAACAATGCTGTCATCAGATAACGAGAAAACAAGTTTGCAAAAATAACAGGAAATTAATTTGTCAATAAATTCTTCAAATGGTTTTTCTTTAGAATATTTTAATAACAAATTCATAGATCCGGTAACTCAAAGTCAAACCACCTGAGATCGGCGTTGTTGGTTTTTCTTTCGCGTGTTAAGATGTAAGTTGGATTGTTTAGGAATTTATTTCACTCAAGCCGCATGCCTCACACGAATTCGACTGAGTTGAGAGGCGATCGGTTTCTATCAAATAATAAACAAACGTAATGCGGTATACATCCGCCCTTTGAAACCCCAAATGACTGCACTGATTTTATCGACTACTAGTGCTTGACATGGCGGTAAAGCTCTCATGCTCGTCATCATTCTAGAATCAAACAGTGGATGACAGCTCTAAAAGCCTGCAGAAAGATTATGAACAATCTCGTATTGAAATCCAAGATATATATATATATAGTTTTTGAATTCGTAACTGTGTGGCTGACCGGAAAACTATGCGAATATACTGCTTCCACTCTTTCGACAAAAAGCAAAAACGCCCGCAAAAACGTGACCAGTCAAGATTTTTATCCAAGTACGATTCATAGATGTTGAGAATACGCTAGTTTAATTTAAGCTCTAATAATGTTTTTATTTTGGCTTTCTATTGCTTTTAATATTGTTCAAATCATAAATGTCCCGATGCCGACTGACCATCGCAAAACAAACCTCCCCCTCGCATCATTCAGTTTCACCGATAAGAAAAGATGTACTGATACTCGGAAAGCTAAATCGTTTACACTAAAAGCAATTGAGGTGGCACAGTTTGTTTGTTCCACAGAAAAGGGTCTGTAAAATTGTTTGGGCGCCGAATTTCTTTCACTTGAGTGCTATCCGTGAAAGTTCAGCAAACACTGCTTCGCTTATCAAAAATCCAAACCGGGATATAATCAAGAAAATCAATTACAAATACCCAACGCCATACATTCCAAGTGGGTGGTTGTAAAAATTAATGTGCCACCCTCATTTAATGATTTCTAGACATAATACATACGGTCCTTAAATAACAGCGCTTGGATAAGCAGGAGTAATATCTGTGCTGAAAACATGAAGACCTCAACTAAACCATATGAAATGTGATTAGCACTGCTCAGTGCTGAAATTGTACGCGTGCGTGCAAAACAGAATTTACTTAAAAAGGCTCGCAGTTTCAAGTGCTTTTGAAGTAGCAGGTTACAAGGCCATGCTTCTAACTTTCACTGCAAAGTGATTTGCTATCAGCTAAACATGACTCTGATAATGACTGTAGCGTACACTGACTACGTTCTTGGAAAGGAGAGTCGTGCAGGGGGATGGCATTACGGAATTGTCGGCCATGGTTTTCTTTAGACTCTGTAGCGCAGTTATTTCGAGGTCCAGTGCCGCTAGTGCGTATTATATTAAGTCTGATGCATCTACTAATGCTTATTGATTGTATACTGATAGAAATCGTTCGACGGGAAACTGAATACGCCGTAATCTGTACCAACATAAGAAAGAAGTTAATCTGACCCGCTTCCTTGTCTCTCTCTCGTCGCACACTTCCTGCCAACCCATTTTGCTTTTACAGTTCAGCAATCTCTGCTGCTTCAAAGAATTTCCAAAAACACTTCTAAAGAATTCAAGGAAACTTTCTAATAAGACAACTTTTCAACTGATAAGTCATTAACAATTTATTTCGTTAAGGGCGACGTCAGTTTTATTTTTCGGAGTCTTGAGCCTACAGGAAGCATTTTAGAGAGTTTGAGGGGAACATCATTCCAAGCTGCCAAACTCCAAGAACTTTGGCGTCGAACTTGTGAAAACTCCTCTCCACATGACGTCCAACAAACATTTGACGCGTTAATTGATTTTCAATACAGCTGATAAGTGTTAATTGATAGTGAAAGTGACACAAATTAGTTGCAAAGCAAACTCGGAGGGAGCCTTGCAGCTCGATGTCCCGCTTGACCCCTCAGTTCAGTTCAGCAGTATCCTCAAAACAAAAGTTCTCAACTTCCTGCTATGAAATTCTACTCCAATAGATTCCAAGCCGTAGAAAACGAGGGCAAAACTAAGCTCGATAAAAGAATTAAGTTGAATGTTATCTTTCAAGCTGTATTAATTCCACCGATTTTCTGAAGAGACCGTCGTGATTGACAGCTGACAGAGTTGATGTTTCTGTGTTCTCTCGAACCAATGAGGGTGACAGAGTATTTCGGCGACGAAATGGCGCTGTGTTAAAAGGTTATAATTGATTGTTTGTGTAAGGCTGGATTCATCTATTGCGACTCAACGAGACCAAGTTCACATGCTCAGTCGCACCGAGCCAGTGACGGAGTGGAGTGAGCTCTGCCCCTACAGAAAACGTACAGTAATCTTTTACGTTAATTGAAGTTCGCTTCATTAATCGTCAGAATTCCACTTGCATTATGGAATCCTTACAGACCTGCCGGACATCTTTGTCAAGTAATGCTAAAGCTTTTTCAATCGCATCCCTCGTGGACGAAGGTAAGTTCTGTTCACTGAATTGACTGTTCCGGCACAGTTTTACTTCAATGCCAATTGCTTTTTTTTTAAATGACGTAACTCATCTCGCACTGTTGCGCTGCTGTCATTAAGCTCAAGCAAATCGTGATATGGATTTTCAATTTTAACTTAAAGGGAAAGATAATGGACAAGCTGATGACAAACCGAACAATAGCCCCTCAGAGGAACATTGTACTGGACCGCTGGTTAGTTTTAGACTTTCCACACCACCGGCTTCTCACCATGCAGCACAAAAAGTGCATCTAGAAGCATTAGATCTGTGGGACTGTTTCTACCGCCTGGGGACTGAGATGATTATAACTAGAGCAGGACGGTAAGGATCCCTTCTTTAAAACGTTAAACGTGTTGCTGGTCTTTTATTTAGGTTTCTATTTGAAATTCTCTAAATTTAGAAACTAAAAAAAAAGTTTGAAAGAACATTAAATTTCACTTGTGGTCAGGTGATTGTAAAAAGTCAAACCTATTGGACGGTTCAGATCTTGTTGTCAACGCGAATGCTTTGAGTCTAATGGCTATTAATTCACTAATTAGTGCAGTGAAATATATGTACTTGTTTTAATATCATTAATTTATCTATGACTACATCTGTTGCTCTTTTTTTCATGTTTTGCTAAACATCTCTCAGATCTTTGACTAAAATCTGAATTAACAAAAATTAAAACACAAGAAATAGTATGCTTGCTGTATATTTTTTAATTCTCAAGTGCTTTTGTTTGAAATCGTTGGCCTTAAAATATTGAAAAGAAAACAGACCACGTTCGGCACCTGGTTTTTATGCATTGTTGAATTTTTATAAGCAGAATATGATGATTTGTGAAAGGCTTTGTGCTCGCCAGCCGCCTCTTGCCAGTAAGATCAATTGACTATTTAAAATAGCTCCATATCTCTTTCACGTTGGCACCAGTTCATGCAAATAAAAATAAACAATGAGTCGAACGTCAGGAAGTAAAAGGAAAATGTTTGCATTTTAAGACTTAAATTTGAATTGGAATCGCCGGTGTAAAGAAAAGACGCACCATAAATACCCGGCACGCACGTGACTAGCGGGTATAACTATAATTCCCGGGGGTGTCGGGCATTCGTCCGAGCTTAAACACTGCATATCTGAAAAGTTAAAGGAATGTAAAACTGAAAGAGAAGACTACAAATTCTCATAACTATTTTTCATCTGCACAAATTTTGAAATCTTTCGTATAAGCTATAGCAAAATAAAAAAATTGTGAGCAAGAAGGAGTGAAATTTGCCTGGGTTGTAATCATTACAAGATTTTGAAATCCTACAAGGTAATTCGATCCTTTTTCAAAATGCAGATCATCATTTTTGGAACATCAAAGTAGTCAGACCCGTGTCTCTTCGGATGTAGCTCGTTTGACACATAGCGCTGAGAAGTTCAGGCTATCCTAAAAGCACAAGACTGAGTCACTGTTTTACTCTGTGTTATTTTCTACATATTTTATTTAGTAAAGCGGGTTGATAAAAGCAGCCGTGGGCTGATGTGGAGAAGTGTGTTTATATGAATAATTCAGTCCACATTCCGTCAACTTCACAACTTTTTAAGCTAGCTATTAGTGAAGTTTGAAACGACAAGTATTTATCAAAATGAGTTGAATGAATGACATTGTTAAAGACGAAAAATTAGCAAAAATTAAGGACGACCCATCGTTAGGCAGTTTGCAGAAACTATATTGAATAATTTTTCCCAATTGAACTTGAAAACGGTTTTTCTCTGTTGTAAACAGTTTGAATACAAACTGCGGAAAGATGAATCATCACATGATTAAAACACATTTTGAGCTAAAACATTTAATGAGAATCGTTCTCTATTGCTGACTACAGAACAACTAGTTCAATGTTGGAGCTGAGACTGAAGTAAGATTCTTATCAATTCTTTCAGTACGATTTCAACCTCAAGTGTTCTTAAAGTGTTTTAGATTTTGTTCTTATTTAAAAAGCCTTTTCCATATCAGTCAACAACCTTTCATGCATTGTATACATGTAGTTGGCCGTAGTTGGTTTACCAGAACTGATTCGTTGCCTCGTGTTCCGTGACTCGTATGAAATTAGGCTGCTGTCTCGCGTCACACTTACAGCAGTAAACATACTCAAATGTACAGTCATAAAGTTTTGTTAAACTTATTTCTGTATACTGTACAAACAAAATTTTTCAATGAGGTTTTCGGCTCACAACTAGAGTCTTGTTCACTGGTGTCAGTCACTGCTAGTCCACTCGTGAACCGAAAGCTCAATCAATAAAATTCATTACAGCAATATGTCTCTTCATTTTCAAAATATATAAAAATATTAAATCCTTTCTTAGTGTCAGCCAGTTGTATTTTCTCCTTAGTTTCTTTGATTTTAGTCATTAGTTTTCATCCTCACTTGAGGTTTTCACGAAAAGTCTTGTATATAGAAAGTAAAGAGCCGTGAAGGGCGGACGTGACTTGTGGTGAAAAGGAGCTTCAGAGGAACTTACACACAAATGGATGATAAATAGAAAAGAAGTCCAAGCCGCCTTACAGTGCAGAACTATTGTACCATTCTTTTTCAGGACTCTTTTTTTGTGTACATGAATCGCAGATAATCAGTCTTTCAAATCGGATTCAGTAACTGGCTGGTCATCAGAATCAATAGAAATACTGGTTCTTGCTTTGCAGTTTCTTAGACCTAAACAATCTAGTTATTAGTATCAAAGTAAGTTTTGAAGACCTAGAACATAAAATCTACCCTAACCTTCCATGAACATAAAATCGTGGTAACTCTTGATCAAGACTTCCGGAATATACATCAAGACTGACAAGAGAAGCTCGAGTTGTGATTTTTTTTTACTAGGGAACATATGAACCCCTTTTGGATACTGTGGTGCCCATTAATCTATAAATCCCCTACCGATATTCATTAGTTCGAATTTCTCAAAAAGTAAGAATGACTATTTGGCACCCTCTTTGTTATTCTAACCACAAAATGAATACTGTGTTAGAAAGTTTAACAAAGTATACACTGTGAAAATGGTCACTATTTCTTGAAAAAATCTGTTATTCAAATGGAAAACTTTGTAGTCGAAGAGAAGCAACAAAATGGAAGAAATTAAGTGGTAGTTTTGATTTGTTTGTTGCTCTCATTTCAAGGTATTTATTAACTGATTCCCAGAGTTTCCACTGAACTAGCGACTACTTCTCCAAAACAAATTTAAAACATCTCCTATCCTTCCATGATCCAGTTGTCCAAAATCCATAAGATGAACCTTCAAGATATTTGGGAAAATTTTAATATTTTAATAAATAATAAGAATTCCACAGTTGAGAAATAATAATAATATGAAATGAGTGATGTTTGATAATGTACTGAAGTAACACATATCATCGGTATATTTCTGTGCAAAAGAGCCATGATTCCGAAAAGAATCAAGAATACATTGAGAATATCCATGACTTCACATATCTGATACTGATTTCGTCATTTAGTAGTTCAGTTACTACCTATAGATTAAAAAGCGCTCTGTACGACGCTGTTCAAGCGTCATAAAGTAGACGCGAAAAGGAAGACTTATTAAACTCAATCGATCCTTAACTTACAAAAAGGATTAAGGATTCGCCCTATGTGCAGATGCGACAAACGCTACACGTCACTTTGAAAACCGCATGTAGGGGATACGTGAAGCTGCAAGTCCGCAGCTGTCAAGGTTCGTATCGAGCGGGAAAGGTCTGAAAGGATAGCTTTGAATTTAAGCTGCAAATTTAAACACTGCGTACATGCCTCTTATACTCAGCGTATCACTATCAGGACAAAATGATATCGAAAAGCCCATATTGGCATGGCGATCACTATCTCTTTCAATATACTATTCATTTCCAACTTACTTATGACCTCAATTCCATATATTAACCTCGCTGTTCACCGCAAAATATGGGAGACTAATTTTTAATTGATCATGGTTACAAATAACGATTAACATTCTTTCTAATATGGTTACCGATTTCTTTTTAAACTTATATTCGCCATTAACATTAACTTTTAAAAAAAACTTGGACATGCTTTTTAATTGTGTCAGCAGTATGCACGCGGCAATCCTTCCAGTACAACGTCACTTTTCTCTGGGTAGCCACCTTGGTTAAAGTGCTTTTGGATATATTTATTTCAATCTGCATTACCGAAGTCATATGTTCATGTTTTCATATTATTTTCTTATTAAATGCCTGCTCGTGCAAAAACCATTGTAAATGAAGAGGAGGGAATAAGTTTAAAACAAAATCAAAGACAACCTGATATTTGCAGCTGTGAGTTGTGTGCCGACATGTCTTTTTTGCCGTATATCACTATATGTGGATCACTACTTCAAACTTGTCACGAACTGTTTTGAATTCAAAATATGTGACCAGATACCATGCTGCTCTAACAAAACCTATGAAACAAAGGAACACAGGGCGAGCTGATATACACTATGTGTATGTGGATTTTTGAATGAGAAGACCATAACTGACATTTCTTATATATGAAATAACAGCACTAATATCTAATAACAATACTAGAGTACAGTATATATAGCCTTTAATCGGTAACCTGCCAGAGAGAGACGAATAATTTGTGATTCATCCGCGATCACAGCTTATTTATTCGCTTTTCAAATTATTCAGTTAAAAACGTTTTAATGTGAATTAAATGAGAACGGATTAAATACAAAGCAAACTTTTGGGACTTCTGGCAAAACAACTGAAATAGCCTAAGATCGAATTTGTATGTACACGGCTGAGAAAGACGTATACAAAACCACGATGGATCTCGTTTTAAAAAATAAAAAGTTTCACTCCTTGAAGCATCACCTGCATCGGTGAAAATGGCCAACATGACAAACATCGGAAAGTTTAAAGCAAACTAAAGCCATTATCGATGAAAGACTGGACTCGGTGGAGTCACATATGACATGTGGTTGACGAGCTCGACAGAACTCAGAGTCCTTAATTCTATCACTGACAGGTGCGCCCGCTTAAAGTGGACAATTTAAAGAGCAATTTGTGAGAAATGTGTTTAAATATCGGATTATACTAGACAAGTCAAAGAGATGGCAAACTGTACATCACAATCAGATAAAATAGAAAAAAACAGGATTAGAAATTTATGCGTTTCGGCTAAAGTCACGAAATATATGTTGGTGCGGAAATTTCTAAATTAACACCATCGAACGTCTTATTCACTGGAGAAGTTTGTATTATTTAGCTGTTCGAGCACTTGGTTTATGTTAAAAACCCATGATACCTTATATTATTAGTTTGTGGGGCCTGATTCGAATTCTATCAACATCTCTGTGTTTAAAGGCGGTATTTATTTTTATCGTCAGAGAAAATCACTGAATGAAATACACAATGAAATTCATCCAACTACATCCATCCAACTTCAACCATCCTACCTCAGCCATCCTACTTAAGAAAACGGTTCAAAACTGAGGCGAGAACTTCGAGTGCATGTTTTCGAGTGCGGTGAAACGTGCGGGGGAGTGGAAGAATGGATCACTGTGAATCTGCTTACATCGTTGGCTTCAAAGCGTATTTTCCTGCACTCAAATATAATTTAGGACATCATAAAAAAGCTTTGATATGCTTTCTTTTTAATAGCCAAAACAAATGTTTTCGTCCTAGTTCCCGTCTTGAGGTGAAAACGGGTTTTTTAAACCATTATTTCTTATTATCTTTGACCAAATTAACGGGAATACTGAAGCGCTTTACGTGCGCCAATGTTTACAACTGGGCTGAAGTGGGAAATATCAATCATGAAAATAGTTAGCGACTCAACCACATCCTGTGGCTGTGAAGTCTGGATATTTACGGAAGCATGTCATTGTTCTTTGCTTGGCAATAGGAATAGGCTATTCGCCTTAATTTTATCGAGTCGCTTTAATATATATTAATTGATATAGCCTTTCCACGTGATATTCCTGACCAAATGACAAGATTACAGCTGGGCTACACTCTTTTTTATAAGAACCTTTTTTGTAAGATCGTCAGGCTGAAAATCAACCAAAATTTAAGAACATGCTAAGAACATACCAGAGGCTGAGGAATGACCGAGAACTTTATTTTGTTACATTACGGCACAGTCATGGAATCGGCAAACAGTCGATACTGTAGTGCAACATTGTTTGCAACTACTGTAGAGTAAATACATGAAATCAATCTGCTCTGCTCAACACATGTTCAACTTCATTAAAGTTTGTTAGCGATCAGGGTTTTTTTTCTATTTAACATTTGAGTTCTTTGTAGCGTTATGCTTCTGGAACGTTTGAGCTTGAGGAAAAAAGAAACTATTTACACAGTGCACAAAATAAGTATCATTATATTAAGGACACTTTTTAAAAGGACATTTGAGGCTGAAATTCCAAAAATATTTAAGAGCATTCAGCCTCGGCCCAAGTTCTTATAAAAAAAGAGTGTATTCCCAGATAAGATGACTGAAATTCACGCGAAGTTTAAGCCTAAACACCAAGGAAGAAAATTTAACAATCGACATTGCCTGAGTCATAATTATTTTCTGGCTCAGACGACCCTGAATCACGTTGATAGTTTTAATATTACTTTTTCGTGAATGTTTTAGTTTTAATATTACTTTTCATGGCGGGGCACATGGTTCACAAACCTACCTTCCAAAGAGTTTTAAGTCCTCGGCATCAGAGGCGGCAGTTACACGCATAACTCGCCGTTTTTCCTCATAACTGAGTCCGTTTAGCAGCTGGTTCGCCAACTCGGGGATTTTTTCCTCTTCGTCATTCTCCTCGTCTGTCACAGGTCTCCCAGACTTGGGAAACGCTTGCTTCACAAAACTGCCACCAAACTCCCACTTGATGGGCCGCCTGCTGAGACCATAAGGCGGGTTCTCTGGTTCGCGTTGCTTCACGGGTAACAAGGAGACGTACATGTGCAGCTGGAGGGTACATATACACAAGGGGCCAACAGAAAGGCCCAAAATAGAGATCATTATAATTATTTCAAATTTGTTATGTGAGAGCAATGATGGGGTATCAGTTTAACTTAACTAGCTAGAATCAGTATCATCATCATCATCATCATCATCATTATTACTATTATTATTGATTAGTAGTAGTAGTATAGTAGAAGTAGTAGTAGTAGTAGTAGTAGTAGTAGTAGTAGTAGTAGTAGTAGTAGTAGTAGTAGTAGTAGTAGTAGTAGT
>JANSTR010053004.1:0-13058 GCA_025434805.1 Antipathozoanthus remengesaui | reverse complement strand
TTCTTATATTTTGGGGTAGTTTTTCCGAACTCAGGCTGATTAGGTTCTTAGTAGGTTCTTATTTGTAGGAGTTGTCATAAGTGATACCATTCAGAGAACTACTGTAGTACTAGTATGTCATAATGGTATTTCCACGTAGTTTCCAGGAGGGGTACGAACCCTGTTATACGCGGATGTTTACTCTAATTCATCAAAAAAACTATTTACCTTTAGTAACTTTATCTGGTTTTTGCGTCACGTAACAGTTATTTAAAAACAATATCACACAAATGTCTCAATGCATTTAGACTATTCAAGACTGGTTCAAGCCTCTTAGCTTACAACAAAACGCGCAGCGGTGGAACATAATCGCCCTTTTTTCTAGTCCATTAAAAAGCCATGCGCACGTAGATAGTCTATCATCTTACAAAAATAACAAATGTGACGTGGCGTCATTTTGATAGAACCCTCGGTAACCAGTACACGAAGAAAACGACAGGAATATGGCTGGGGATGACCAAATACAAATATAAGACTGCCACTTTCCGCAAAAGTCACCCAGGTGCTTGAAAGCAGGTAAGTTCCACAGGAGATTGGCACTAACGAAGTTTCCGTTCAGTGTCACTTGCAAGTATTCGCACTCACGGCGAGGCCGTCGGCTCTTCTTCATCGCACACACCTGACTGAGCAAATCACTGATACTCGGTTTCCCTTTGTTTGTTCAAGGAATGGCGCCACTCCTCCTCACACAGTACCGACACCTCTGTACATTTTCATTCGGTCTGGTAATTTCTCTCCGAACAGCAGAGGGTCTGCTCTGAACTCAACTGTCTTTAGCGGCATCACGCCGTATACGCGTCTAAACTCGTTGAGACACTCCGAACGTTTGACGAAATGCCTCGGATTGGCCCACAATGACTCGCTCGTACAGCCGTTACATTTGAAGCGCTTTCTTGGCGTCACCTGCGGCGATGTAATAAATCAGAGTGACCCATAATAAGTACTGCGATACAAATTAATATACAGCCAACACAACTGGACAGTACTGGGCACAGATTGTTATAATTCTATTTTGACAAAGAGTCATTCGATATATATATGGTGGTTGGTTTATGCACAATACGATCGAATGATGCATCGCATATGTGTGTGTGTGAGAGAGAAAGGAAGAGCAAAGAAACAAGAAAATTTGTAAAATATTTCAGCAAACCTTTATTGGCGCTTTCCCAGTGTAATTAGCCACCATGTAATTCATAGCTATGTCCTCGCAGTTCATGTGAGAGTCAACCCACTCCCGTATGTGGGCAGGCATCATATAGGTGTATACATGGCTGAATAACTACGGAATACAACAGAGTCGAGTCAGTCCCGTATGTGGGCAGGCATCATATAGGTGTATACATGGCTGAATAACTACGGAATACAACAGAGTTGAGTCAGTCCTGTATGTGGGCAAATAGCTTAATAACTGTGTAAAACAACAGAGACTTTTAGCATGCCCCGCATGTGGGCAAGCATCCTATGTCAGCAGGCATCATATAGGTATATACAGGGCTAAATAACTGTATCACAGAGAACATAAAACAACACAGACCATATATTACCAGGTGTCACATTACCGAATTTGCATACATGGTTGAATATTGTCCAGGGAAGTCCAGTCATGCAATCCCTGTGAGTACAATGGACACATCAGCCAATGTTGCTGAATATTGTCCAAGGGAGTCCACTCACTTTGTGGTGGAATGCAATCCTTGTGACTACCATGGTCACATCTGCATACGTTGCTGAATATTGTACAAGGGAGTTCACTCACCTTGTGGTGGAATGCAATCCCTGTGAGTACCATGGACACATCAGCCAACGTTGCTGAATATTGTTCAGGGGAGTTCACTCACCTTGTGGTGGAATGCAATCCCTGTGACTACCACGGACACATCCGCCAATGTTGCTGAACATTGTTTAGGGTAGTTCACTCACCTTGTGGTGGAATGCAATACCTGTGACTACCATGGTCACATCTGCATACGTTGCTGAATATTGTACAAGGGAGTTCACTCACCTTGTGGTTGAATGCAATCTCTGTGAGTACCCTGGACACATCAGCCAACGTTGCTGAATATTGTTCAGGGGAGTTCACTCACCTTGTAGTGGAATGCAATCCCTGTGACTACCACGGACACATCAGCCAACGTTGCTGAATATTGTTCAGGGGAGTTCACTCACCTTGTGGTGGAATGCGATCCCTGTGAGTACCATGGAAACATCATTCGTCCATTCGGAGTCGTACTTAAGTTTGCTGTGAGTCACGTTGTCATGCAGATGAACACGGCCTGGGAAACCGACCACGCGATCAGGAAATTCCCTCCACACCTAACAAGTTGGTTAAAAATAAAACCAAATCTAAATGTTAATCGATTGATTGCTTCTATATTAAATTTGTCTTTGAATCTTTGTCACTAACATAACAACTGTTTTAGTGGGCGAGTTCCTCGAAAATTGTTTTAAATTCCACTGTAATCTGTCAAACTGGCAGAAGCTATTCTTAACGGAAAAACTAGCTGAAATGTGCTGTACCAGCAAGCTAGCAAGCTCAACACAGTGATACCCAGTGACTGTACAGGGTGAAACCAACAGTAAATACTTACTTCAAAACCAAACTCCAGTTCATCGTTTGACAACATCACAATGTCATCATCAATAGCAAGAATAGCATCTGTCTCAATTTCATTGTAAGGATAGAATCTAGTAATTGAGAAAAACAAAAAATGGTATTAGTAAGGATAAAATTTATTATTTATTATTTAAAAGTCATTATTGTGACAATATTATCGCTAATAGCACCAGGAAGACAAAAGAGTGTTAAGATTATGATAATACCTATAATCACAGTGGTTTATGTTTTTTCCCTCCTTCTCCACGATTCATATACACACAAACACTGCAAAACTGCAGTGTACATTGATTTACAGTGATTGAGGGTAATGACAACAATGATGATGACGAGAACCTATGATGGTTTATAGTCTGTTGTGATCTGCTCAATACAGACAACCACAGGCTTCTGTGAACCAACTCATATTCTGGAGATCTATTTTCAAAACTCATGAAGAACATCGATAGCTTGATGGACCGACTCAAGTTATGACAATTTACTGAATATATTGTTGAACTGGCAAAAAATAAAATAGACATAAAATAGACTGTTTGATGTTCTATATGATTATTGCAGTTTTATTTTATAGAAATTAGAATTTACACATTTGGCACAGAAAAAGAGAAAATGCATACTTTTGCTTACTACAGTGCTAAAAACTTTGAGATGTAGAGTTGTATGTAGTGTACATAATTACCCTCCTTTGTTGTTGCCATAATTGTTCCGAATGCAACAAGTCTAGGTTTGCCCTCCATTCTGCTTATTCTTTTTATTTTTTCATTATTTTTGTGTCTCAATTGCCCTGCATATGTGTTGAGCAAACACTGTCGCCATGGAGCAGTGGTGAGGAGATCAACCTTGCATTCTTCGAGTCCAGGTTTGAATCACATCTAAGGGATCATTTTCGTTTTTCTTTTTGAAGTATTCAAGTTTTTTCTTCCTTTTTAATTTCATTACAGTACTGTAGCATGTTTTAAAACAGAGCAATTACTCTCTTAACAAAGAACAATGAAACCGGTGTGAGTACAAGCTACTAGTAGCCTCTTGTTTATTTGTTTTCCATACTCATGAATATAACGCTACGGGGTGTATTATCATTTTTGTCGTCTTCAATCGCATAAATAAAATGTGGCGAATTAAATAATTTATTTTATTATCTAATTCATTCATAATTAAATCCAGAAGGATAAACTATCACAGGATGACACTGCATTTCATTAATAAAACATTCAACTGCCTGTCTAAGCTTGTCCAGGCAGTCTATTGGTATGAACATGACAACAAATGCATATCATTTGCTAAGCAAAACAGATAGAAGAGAAAACAGTAAACACTTATTTTTCTGCATTTTATTCACGAGTTTCAAAATAGTTAACTTATGAAAGCAACGCAATGTGATAGGGAAAGGAATTCGGTGCAGTACATACTACTGTATGGTAAAACCTTCCAAGCTAGCATTGTGAACGTAACAGCTCCAAAAAAGATAACTTTAATCCAAATTTATCCTCGTAAAATTAAAAACCAAAACGTACCACCACTGCATGAACGCCTGATACTATGCGATCATCATGGAACAAAAGCTTTGGATTACATTAATATCTATGTACAACTAAAACTTCACCATGTAATATCTCATTCATATGGCTCAAAAATACAAACCGGTGTGATTTGCATCTATCAATTAAATAAATTATCATTTTAAAGAAGTATTATAACAAGTGTTTAGGGAAGTGTGTGTGTACCTGCATACCTGTTACTGAGTTTGTTAGCTTTGGTCTGAACCACTTTAACGGGCTTGGGTAACTTGGGCCACTTAGCAACTGTAACCAAGACAACAACCTTTCATCAAACCCACTCCCAATCCACAGATACTTCTGAGTGGACCACACTTGATGGAGGTGCCTATCCATCAAAATGATGGACCACGTCTAATGGAGTTGTTTATCAAGATGATAAATAATTACCTGATGGATGAGTCCATAAAGGTGATAGACCACATCTGATTGGTGGATAGTATAAAAGAGAATAGACTACACCTGATAGAGAAGACTATGTACTAAACCTGATGGAGAAGAAAATAAAACACGATAGACTAAATCATAACGAAGAAGACTATAAAGACGATCAACTACACCAGATAGAGAAGACTATCAAGATGATAGAACACCTGACGGAGAAGACTATCAAGACGATAGACCACACCTGATGGAAAAGACTATCAAGATGATAGACTACACCTGATGGAGAAGACAATCGAGACGATAGACTACACCTGATGGAGAAGACAATCCAGATGATACAATACCTGATGGAGAAGACTATCAAGACGATATACCACAGCTGATGGAGAAGACTATCAAGACGATAGACTACACCTGATGGAGAAGACTATCAAGACGATAGACTGCACCTGATGGAGACGACTATCAAGAGGATAGACTACACCTGATGGAGACGACTATCAAGATGATACAACACACCTGATGGAGAAGTCTATCAAGATGATAGACTACACCTGATGGAGACGACTATCAAGATGATACAACACACCTGATGGAGAAGACTATCAAGACGATAGACTACACCTGATGGAGACGACTATCAAGATGATACAACACACCTGATGGAGAAGACTATCAAGATGATACAAGATCAATCAATCAATAACTTTATTTAAGTGTCAAAATGTTTAGCATTTCTACTAATTGGGGACACTATTTACTACACTACACCTGATGGAGAAGACTATCAAGAGGATAGACTACACCTGATGGAGAAGACTATCAAGAGGATAGACTACACCTGATGGAGAAGACTATTATTATGACAGATTACACCTGACAAAGAAGCCTATTGAAATAAAGACAATGGACTTATATCAATAATTGAGGGAGGAGTCTATCAGTATGATGAACTATACGGTTACAAAACGTTATGTAGTTTTTCTGTAGTCTAGAACTTCCTAACTCATCTCTTAGAACCATCTGAAACATTCAAGAACTCGTGAGAAAACGAATTTACATGTTGAAGTCAGTAGAACCTTTCACAGAACTTTCTATAACTCTTTAACAACACTTGAATGTTGAGTCACAGTGTTATGTCATATCTTAAAATAGTGTTGGTCTTAGGTAAACATTATCTTTCTAGGAATCGAACCTATGGTATGGATTTGAGTTTAATCACAGAAAGTTAGTAAGGAGGATGTGTTTAGAGGCAACTGTTGTTGACAAGCCACATGATACTGTAAGTACACAGATTATTATTATGTGGAACTAAACCAGTGTTGTTATCTACTGACAATGCCAAGCCTGTATTAGGTACATGTGAACAAGCAAGCTGTTTGCCGTCATAATGCATAACATATACCTAGTGAAGGAGTCTATCAAGATGATAAACCTGTACCTGACGGAGGGGTCTTTTTCACATTGTTCCACACCACTACAATCTGAAGAGAACGCAGATACAAGTTTTTAAGCATTTACAGTAATTTTGTTATTGTTAAATATTGTTATAGTAACTATAAATATATACCATTTTCACTGGTTTAAACATAAACAACAAGGCCACATGTCCTTGAAAAGTGATGTTCTTCATCAAATTAATGGTCTTTGGACCAGTTGTCCCATGAAAACACACTAGTTTTTCTTTTGTAGGACAAAGTCAAGAAACAATGAAACAGTTAAGTTATCTTTTGAATTACTAGATTCTCATAGATAGCACTTGTTGATGTCTACATTGTACATGGGTGCAACTAGATCAGGTTTCCTATATTTCATGCTTCATTACCTTGACAAGGCTGGGAGTGCTTGCAATCTTCTTGAGAACCTTAAACATCATGTCAACCCGATCATAGGACAGCACTACAGCAGTGAATCCCTTGCTTCTCCGTGGCATCAGGGGAAGGAACAGCCTTTGTGTTACTGGGATCTGTTATTCACAAAATAAATAACTTGTAGTGTATTCCCACTTACTGACTGAAAACTTACAAGTGTGATACAGGTTTGTAAAGCTGGCAACCAGCAAATTTGACCGGCTAAATATTGTGATATGAAAGGTGGTTAAAATTGTGTTCAGTTGCTAATTTCTTTATATGCAAGTTTGGGGCTATGTGCAGGTCAGGCTACCTACTTTAAATTGTCAGTTTACTAGTTCAAAACATAGCGACAACCCTGGCAACATGGAAGAATCTCCTATACCCTGTGTGTTTATTCGGGCTTATTACTTACTTGTAAAGTTATTCAAACAAAACACTGAGTTTATCAGCATTATTTTTCTGAAAACTGTCAAAAATAGAAAAGAGCCTAGTGAGTATGTTTACTTTAATTTAAAGACAAATATGAGCACTGGTGCTACTTAAAGATCATGGATCGTTAGCATCATCTGTGATTGACAACAATTTTGACATTTCATTTACCAATATTTGGAATCATGTCATTTAATGTCATGGTCATGAATGTTAACTGTAACAAAATCTTTGCCACTTCAAGTACTTTCAACAATTAAGTCTGAATAAACATCCAGAAACACAGTAGCACAATGTTTGAACACTTCAAATTGACTAATGACATCAACTGACATAATAAATAAAACTCTAGCATTCTACATACAAAGAATCTTTGGTAATGACAGAATGCACATGTAATGGGTTGCACTGCAACTTACACTGCTGGTGCTGCCTGGTTCTACATAAGCGGCATTCCAGTCCTGCATTAAAAAAAGCGTTTTTACAATGCAAATGAACTAATATTTACTTCAAAACATGCTAGATGGATTTACAGTGATGGCCATTCCCATACTCTATGCACATTTATAGACCAGATCAAGCCAAGGAGCTACTGTACTTACAAATACATGCCTATTCCTAAGACAGCTAATTTGAACACTGACACATGATGGTTTTCATAAAACTGTAGATCAATGGATTATGCAAATCATTAAGTAGAGCTCAATTCCTTTTAAGTTGTATGTGATATTTCTGCTAACCTATGTAAAAGGTATATGAAATATATATTTTTATCCACATAGTTATGTAATGATTTCAAGTGGGATATGCTGGAATATGCCATGTGTCACATGTATTTTCTGTATACTATGCTTATGTCATTGGTAAAATCCATAAAACATTGGTAATGGAAGTTGTCAGAATATCTTGAAAACTATCCAAAATGTTTTCTAAACATTCTTCATGGCCACAGTATCTTGCAACTTCAACCACAGGACTCTATTTATGTTTGGTCTTCAATCACAGGACTCTATAAATTTATGTTTGGTCTTCAACCACAGGACTCTATTTATGTTTGGTCTTCAACCACAGGACTCTATTTATGTTTGGTCTTAAAACAGTTCACACAATTTGGAGACTACATATTGCATGTTAAGTAGGTCAAATTAATATTGATCATTTCATTGACTTCAGTTGACACTAAGCCCACTTGCTTCACGAACAAAAAATATTCTGTGATTTGCCAACAAAAAAAACCAAATTGACAGCTCCACAAGCTGGAATTTCTTAAAATCACCTCGTACATCCATGCTCTGTGGCGGTGAACTCTGTCATTGATGACTTTTAGGGTTGTAAGTGCAATCTTCTTCATGGAGCTAAAATAGTTGTTCCACAGATGTTTCCCCTGAAATCAATTTCAGATAAATTAATAACAAAACGAAAACAAAATTAGGCCATCCATAAACTGTTGTACATGCACAGACAAACCATAATCTATAATGTTTGAAAGATCAGTTGGTATTTCAAATCTAGAGTGCAGAGGTTGCAGAACAATTCTAAAATGAGTTCTTGAGCAGTCAAATTGTTCTGCTGGAGGTGGCAACAAAGGGTGTGTTGATAGGCATTTCAAAGTCACTCCCACTACGGCCAAACAAAAAAAAGTTGGTTAGTGTCCCCGCCCAACTATCGATAAAGCCCCAGACCATGATTTTTTTATATTTTATTTTCATATATTTTCTCTTAAAATGATCCCATGCTGATACAAAACCCCTCACCCAACTATCAAAATTCTGAAAAAAGGACACTAACCAATTATTTTTAATTTGGCCTAATGCTATGCTACAGTACTCAAAGATAGTGAACATCTAAACTTATTAACAGCAAAAACACCAAATCATGGTTCTTATTATTGTAATGTTAAATTCCCCACCCATACATTTATATTATTTTGATTGGCACAAAATGCTTCACCTGTCTCTTGAAATCGGTGATCTGGTTCTTAGATATATCCTTCAGAACACTTGGTATTTGCTTAACATCTCTTTCACTGACCCGAATGGCAGCCCTGAAAATAATAACCACAAGTACATAGACTATGAGAACTGAAATAGGATGAATAGAGTATGATATTTAAATGGCAAATTCTTGTACATAGTCTACCGTAATAGTTATTTTAGCAAATAAAATGAAGTTTACTGTTAGAAGCACCTAGTATGCTTCAGTAAGTGCCTAAACCCCTTTTCCGACAAAAGTGCTTGCACAGCTCTGGGTATATTTTTAGAAGAAATATTGGTAATTATTCTTGTAATTGCAGACAGATCTATCACTACTGACAATATTTTGGTAACTCATTTGACATGTTCAGTTTTGCTTCAAAAGCATTGCAAAAAGGTCTCGACATCTGCCAAAAAATCTATACATCTCACAATAAAATGTATTTATTGCATAATTCAGTCTTCACACTTTTATAGTCATAAACAGTCTGAAAACAAACTGCTTGTGAGAACAATAATTTGGTCTGCTGGAATCATGGTAAAATTTGCATTAATTCATGTCCTACCTAACTTGCTGTGACTGATCGACAAACATGAGCTGCTTGAAAGTTATCTGGATGACTGACAATTAAGACCAATCTTCTCACAAATATATCTTCAAAATGTAGAGCTATCAATGATATTGTTACTTAATAAAGTTACACTGGTAGTAACAGTTATTAATTATTATATCCAACAATTTTTAGAATAAACAGCTTGTGAATGTGCTGATAATGCACCTGCCTCTGAATTTAGGCTTCGATATCACATGAATGCATGTCCACCACTGATGTTGCTATTTTAAAACATAATTTAGTGCAAGACATATAGAGTGTCTTCCTCAACAGACAACCTATGCATTCACCTTTTCCAGTCAAGGACATCTGAGAAGGGAAGGATGTAGTCATCACTAACAATCACTGGAACACAGCCCTAGTGGAAAAAATAACAAATAATAAATAATAATACAGATTGGATGAAAAAGTACATGTTGGGTGTCACTCCATTTCTACAAGTGTGCTACTAGGGGGAAATTTATGGTGCCATGTTGGATACGATTGAAAACTTGGTAGTAAATTTCATGTCACTGGACTGGACAATACAACAAATTCATATCAATTTATCCTTTTTTGCTATGCTTTAATAAACATTTCAAATCATTATGAAACACATACTTTCTGATTTCTATATAACCTTACTTGGGCCATAATTATATTACATGTAAATGTCCTGTAGACAATCAAAAGGAGAATTTTTCCTACAAACCAAACAAGATACAAATTTATAAATAATCCTCAAAATTCAAGGATTTTTCCAGATCTTGTAAGAAAGGTTTTTCAAGGAAATTCAAGCCTTGACAAATATTCCCAATTCCAAGGAATTCATGGATTTCCAGTACGCATAATTATGTGTACATGTACAGACCCTGTATTAAGACAAAGCAGTGTTTGTACTCACCATCATAAGGGCATCCATCAGTGTGGTCTGACCAAGCCTTGCTCCTCGTATTACAAGACAAAACGTCCCATGCTACAAAATAAGGTTATTATAAATGTATAAAAATTCATAAAATCATCAAACTAAATGAAATTCAGATGCTGATTATGCTCAATAACATGATAGGAAAGACTCTTGAATGAGCCGAAACCAATTGCAGAATTGCACACATTATAGGTATCCTACTGATGATCAGTTAATTACTGATTTGTGTTTTATTTCAGGAACATGTAGTTGTCTGTTCAAGTATAATATCTTGATGAGGTAGTAAATGCAGGACTGCATGCATTATTACATCAATGTTGGTTCTGTTTGGTGCAACCATATTTACATATTATCGGTACACATATTTACAAACATATTTACCAATTATATGCATACATATCACAACAGATCTATAACATCAAATTTTCACTTAAAAAGGTAACTATCTAAACTATTTTAAAATGTTTAGATTGAACATGTCATAGGCCAACAAAAATCAGCATTCCATTTAAAGTACAGTTGCTACAGACTGTAAACCATACTTCTCTAAACATCTTAGAGAGCTAATTATTGAAAATGTTGACCACACTATTTTAACTTGTAACTTACCCCAACTTTCCCTGCTATTTATTGACTGCTTAAAGGCAAGTGTCAACAAAAATCTTACCAACAAATAATTCCACCACAGGAATTAAGTAACCCTCTCAGCAAGACAGTTTAACAGCATAAATATATCAAGCCTACATTATCCACACATAATTAGTTAATATTTAGTTATAAGAATAAATAATTAATTACTCATACACAGCAAATTATATCTAAGATGAAAAGGAAAATTCTAACAACTTTTTGAAAGGAAGCGATAACAACAACTTAGGAGAAATATTCAGAAAAGTGTCGTTATGCTAGCTATGTTTGGGGCTTTTGATATTTCACAAAAAAATTGTGAAATAGCACGGCATTAATAAGAAGTTGAATGACATCGCATAGCAGGATAAGTCTATTACACAGCAAAATTTATGTGATTTTTCCTTGATAATATTCACCTCGTCACATGTAATTATATGTTGTAATCGGAATGGCACATATGACTATATCATTGACATTTAATGCTAAAATTAATAAATAGAGTTGGTCATTGGGTTATTGTTAGACAAGTATAATTAGTGAGACTGCGAGAAAACAACATTACTCAGTTGGCAGAACCAGTACTTACCAGACTCCCTGCGTGCATAAGGCCTGCTTGCTCATTTTTTAAAGAAGCAATTTCGTGTTTTGAATGGTAGAATAATGCCAATATTTGTCCTGAGTTTTAAATAAAGTGCAAAAGCAATTGTACTTTGTAATATTCATGTTTTTTCATTCAAATTTCATGGAATTATGTGGAAATGAGCAAATTATGTGATCATATGCAATTTTATATCATTCAATTTCATGAAATCGTGTTATCTTGAAATGTTAGAAGCCCTGCATGTTTGGGGCTGAAAGGATTACTCTGTGCTTCAATGTTAAGTACCTGTAGTATCTGTGGATAGTCATAGACAGTTTTTCCATGACACCTTCTGTGAGTACTTTCTCCACTGGGACAGCGGTGTAATATGAGGAAATCAGGGCTTTCATTGGCTACACTCTCCAGATCTTTTAAGAAGTCCTTGTGAAAATTCATTTGCATGGAGATGAACAGCCAGTGTGCTTTCCCAGGATTTCTGTGTCAAATTATAGCTGCAATAATTAATAATAACTACTAGAACTACACCCAGTGTTCAAAGTGCTACTGCCTACAATGATTCCAACGACTCCAAGAAGTGTTTGAAAGCATTCGGTTTACTGTACATAGTTTGAATACTCTTAATAGCTTTTGGTTGATGTTCTTTCGTTCGGGATAACCAACGGGACTACGGGTCATTAACACTAATTGGAAGTCATCCCGTTGCATCCCGTATGGGACAGTACAGGACAAGGGATACAAGCCAGCGAGACAGCAGGACTGACCCCTGGGATTGAGCCACAGGTGCGTTAGATTACCTCTGGGCGGTACTGTAACCATCCATACATGTACACTATAATTATAGATTCTTTTGTATCTTTAGGGCTCCCCATTGCAATTCATCAACAAAAAGGGGGTGTTCTCACCCTCCGTTTGTCATAATTCCAGGAGGGATTTTCACCCCCTTTTCCAAATTACAGTGAGGTTGTCAAATTTTTCACTTGCAATGTCATGGAGAATTTTTCAAAAGTAAACAGAAATAAGACAGGCATGATTTCAATGTTAACTTCTGGATTCATTTGTCTCCTTGCTCTAGCACTTCATATCTGAAATAATTTCAAACTCTTCAATCATTTCTAAGTAGTAGTATATTCATGAATCTGCTTCTGGCAGTTGTATTTATTACCACTGCAAGATGCTAAAGCAAATTTAAATGCACTGAAGAGATTATTATGTGGTATTCAAACACACAAAGTCAATATTTTGTGGGTCAGTTTTCACCCTTGATTTATTTCCAAGGGAGTATTATTGAGCTTTAGTGCATGAAATATGCACAAAATGTGCCCCATATTTTAGCAGATAATTGCTGTCGAGCGAAGCAAGACAGCAACACTATTTCAGTTCGATATGCAGACAAAATCGAGATTTGTCAGGATTTCGTTCGTTCCGGGCAGGCCTGGTTCCATAGCGATATGTTGC
>JANSTR010052893.1:0-13059 GCA_025434805.1 Antipathozoanthus remengesaui | reverse complement strand
TCTAGCGACACGAGAAAGCTTGAAAGGCTACAGGAGAGAGGACTAAGAGCTGTATTTAGAGATTATAATGCAAATTACGAACAACTACTTAGGAGGGCAGACCTTCCGACACTATTGAATAGACGTCCACAAGATATGTGTACACTTATGTACAAAGTGAAACATAAACTGTGCCCCCCCCCCTGTGAACACAATAGCAAATATAATCTAAGGCAATCAGACTTTTCTATTCCTAGATTTAATACTGCAACACATGGCAAACATTCCATCAGGTACTTAGGGATTTATGAGGGGCGGGGACTGCAGTTTTCTCCTGCCGTCTTCTATAAACTGAGTATACAGAACTATAATCACTACAATTTTTATATTATAAAATATTAACTGTATAGATTTTCTTTATACTACATATATATTTAGAATAATGTAAATAATTTTTAGATTTTTTAGATTTTTTAAGTTTTCAGTTTTTATTTTAGAATTATGCATATAGTTTTTATATCATAGATTTTAGATAAGTTTTAATTTATTTGTGTCCCCATATTAGTAAGGGCCTTTCCTAGCTAGGCGGTTAGATAGAGTAGAGTGATTGATTGATAATAAACAAAATTGAAAAAAAGTTATTTAGCTATTATTTCCCTTCCCTTTCTTTTATTGTTTTCTTCTTGGCAAGGACTGATAACACTGATTAAATCATTAACGATTACTTTTAAATCATTATTGTTTCAGGTTAAAGCATTTCTCAAAGGTTTCTTTTCACAGGGAACAGATGTGTGCTTTTCTTGCTGTCTGAATTAGCTTAACTAGTTGTATCTTTTGTCCAGCCTCGCTCCAATGTTCTTCTTTCAATGCTCTTGTAACTCTGGTCGGTTTAGAGAATTCTAAAACACATTTAAATTAACTATGATGCTGTCAATGCAGCGAAGCAGATAGAAGAACACAAAGTAATCATTTTTATCTTCCCTGTTCTAGAAACTGATGAAACGCTCGTGTTGGGTGTTGTTGAGTTGAATTTGGCAATAAAGAGTGTAAGGGCAAAAGAGAAACCAGATGGCAACAGTTTTAATTGTGGTTTTAGTTGAGATACATTCAAAAAACATACAACACTTTATTCTTGTTAATTTTTATTGCAAGATATCGCTGCGACAGTACTTATAATAACGGTCTTTAACGTTTTTACCGCTCCTTGTTGGTTTTGTCATTTGTAAACCTTCAAATGATGTTGGAGAAACGTGACCACACCCAATCAGGTTCTTTCTGTCAGGAGAGACGATCCTGGAAATGACGTTGTGTTTTATGAAGCTACTGTACGATATGCCGTTCTTAGTGAGTTCCATTTCAACCTTTCTTTTACGCAATAGCACTATACAAACTCAACTTGTTTGACATTTTCATGAGAACATCTGAATTGTAATGATTGCATTTTCCTGATGTAAGAAAGTTCCTCGTTCAGTTCATTTAAACAGGACGTTTCAGCAAACAGGGATATTTCTTCGCTTTATTCAACGTATTCGAGTTACAGTGTGCCTAGAACATGTCGCAGTATATTGTGGTCGCTTGAAAGATGTACATGTCTGTAAGAACTAAACTTTGTCTTCCTTTTTCAGGCAGATGAGATGGTATCCAGCTCGCATCCAAAACCACAGCAGATTAACCTAGAACTCCTATTTGGTAACCACTGTAGAATGGGCCAGTCACCGCAGGTACTGCTTGTCACACAAGTCATATACGTTGGTACTTCTGTAGGTCACATGTCCTGCTGGTCGCACAAGTCAGTTGTGTTGGTACTTCCATGGGTCATATGCCCTGCTCGTCAAACAAGTCACTTGTGTTGGTACTTCCATGGGTCATATGTCTTGCTCGCCACACAAGTCACTTGTGTTGGTACTTCCGTGGGTCATATGTCCTGCTCGCCACACAAGTCACTTGTGTTGGTACTTCCATGGGTCATATGTCCTGCTCGCCACACAAGTCACTTGTGTTGGTACTTCATGGGTCATATGCCCTGTTCGTCATACAAGTCACTTGTGTTGGTACTTCCATGGGTCATATGCCGTGCTCGTCACAAAAGTCACTTGTGTTGGTACTTCCATGGGTCATATGCCGTGCTCGTCACACAAGTCACTTGTGTTGGTACTTCCATGGGTCATATGCCCTGCTCGTCACAAAAGTCACTTGTGTTGGTACTTCCATGGGTCATATGCCGTGTTCGTCATACAAGTCACTTGTGTTGGTACTTCCATGGGTCATATGCTCTGCTCGTCACACAAGTCACTTGTGTTGGTACTTCCATGGGCCATATGCTCTGCTCGTCACACAAGCCACTTGTGTTGGTACTTCCATGGGTCATATGCCCTGCTCGTCACACAAGTCACTTGTGTTGGTACTTCCATGGGTCATATGCTCTGCTCGTCACACAAGCCACTTGTGTTGGTACTTCCATGGGTCATATGCCCTGCTCGTCATACAAGTCACTTGTGTTGGTACTTCCATGGGTCATATGCCCTGCTCGTCAAACAAGTCACTTGTGTTGGTACTTCCGTGGGTCATATGCTCTGCTCGTCACAAACGTCACTTGTGTTGGTACTTCCGTGGGTCATATGTTCTGCTCAGTACACAAGTGACATATGTTGGTAGTTGGCCATATGACTTGCAGGGTAAACATGTCACAGTGGCGTTATAACATTAGTCTGCATGCAGGACTCAGATATTTCTGATTCCTTCAGTATTTCTGTTATTTCTTTCCTCTGTCAAAGAACTAAGTTTAAGCTTTTCACTTTAAAGGAACATAAATGGAAAATGTTTGTTGAAGTGGATGGTGAAGAAACTGGATTAACCTTGATAAAGGTATTAAAGTATATAGTAGAGTTCTGCTCTGCTTGAGATATTTCTATCTTTAGATCTGACTGTCTGAATAGGCATTCCTCAAATTATGGATGGAGCAACTTAGATGGAGTGATAACGTTCTTTATCATAAGATATTATTGAGAAAGAGCTCTTACATCTTGCTTGTGCCCATAAATTGATCAATCCTATATATATATATAATTTGCAATCGATTTTCTTCTATCGTCTGGGCTGCTTTTTGTGGGTCAGCAGATTGGACATTTCAATCTAAATACCCCCTCCCCTGAATGACAGTCGCACCAGGACCCACAGGAGAAGACCGCGGGCTATGACAATCGATATGTGCAAGATTTATTAAAGTCATCATCGTTTTTTGTTCAGACGCAACAAAGTGAGTACATATTTGTGTTGTTAGATCTGAAGCTGAGTGTTGAAGCTGGACAAGGAGGTTGTGGTTTTCGTTAACCCTTTCACTCCTAGTGAGTGTCAAATGACACATTGTTAAATTCTCATTACTTGTTTTCATACATTTCCTATTAATTAGTTGGGAGAATTTTGCATTTCATCTTAGAGCGTTTAAAGTGGATGATCATTTTCTCAGTTCTCAAAACTAATTAACCAATTTTATGCTGATACTGTTAGGAGAAGATAGATGTTGATAGACTTTATAGAGGTGAAAGGGTTAATCCTTAGATACCCAGAGGGTCATAATACCAACCCAACTTTTCTTCCGAACGGAAATCTGTAGCTTTGAAGCAATTAAAATCAAACTTACACTACCAAGCTGTAATCCAATTGGCAATCCACCATATAAAAAAAGATGGCGGCTATACATTTGACCACAATGCCTTGCGAACCTAACTCAGTGAATAGCTGAAAGTGGCAGACGATTGTGACGAAAACGTGTCCATACACTAACAACATTGTGTATATACTAGGTTTGAAGTTTTTAAATCCTTTCTGTACGTTTTTTTGAGCGTTTTCACGTTTATATGCGCGCTAGGAGTTATGGGTAAATGTACCAGTCTCCATCTTTTTTGCTAAGGTCAATTGTGAGACGATATTTTGACATTTATTGGATGATGCTATCACATATAATTGTGACAAATAAGGCGTAGCAGTTTGTTCGAACGTTTTACACAAGAAGATTGTTTCACAGGTTAATTAACACCATTATAGAAAAGGTAATACTCATGTTTTACTCATCAAGATGATAAAGTGCCTGAAAATTCACTTGTTTTGTAGGATGTGTCGTTTGTCATCAAACCGTCAAACGAAACAGTTACTTTGACACAGGTATGAAATTATACATAAAACCGTTACGGTAAATTGTTAGATTCAATACAATATATGGTACAGTTTTTAGTGAGCTATATATAGAATCAGAAGCTCATAAGACTAGTCTTATGAGCTTCTGATATACAGAACACATTACAGTAGCGTTTACTTTGTTAATTAATGTGTTACGAGTTTGCATTTTGCACATTGGGGAATCGAGGCAGAGCGACATTGTACTTATAATTAAATCGGTTTCTTACTCTACGGTTCTAGAGTGACAATTACATGTAAGTCACTTAAGAAGGCAAAGAACATCAAACTGTTTTCATGTTTACTAAGATTTTAGTCTATAAACAACATACTACGGAGAGAGAAACCTGAAGTACAAGTGTAGTGATTTGTATTTGCAGTGTTTCATGGTATTTATTGCGTTCGTAAAGTTTATGATTGCGTGATGCGCAGTCTTGAGAAAACAAAATTACTGTTCTGATATCGACACCGAAGTCGAGGTGACTAGCGAATGTGTCGAGGTAGATATCTACTTCTGGTTATCAACACTGAGAGAGATAATTGTTTTAGAGTAAACCTAACAACTGATTATAAATAATAATTTAATTTCATCACGAACGTGCTTCTGATCCGAACCACGCCAAACTCGTTCACGAATGAAAAAAGCAAATATATACCTCTTATTAGCTAAGTGCAATGTCTGTACCGGAATTATTGGGCAGAGCTTTTTCCTTCCTTTTATGCCCCAAGTGCGAAGCACGAAGGCTATAAAAATTGGGAAGGAAAAAACGAGGATCCTTAACTTACCGTACGGACTGAGCAAACGAGGCTCATAAAGTATTTATTATATATGGCTTTGTTGAAAAATGTTAACCAACTTTGTAAATGCTGGCCACTTGAGAGCTAGAGGTCTTTTTCATCTTTTGCCCTTCTTAAATGTCGCATAAGCCCCAGATGTTCCCCACTAACCATGTTTATTCTAGCAAACGCCCAGTCTCTTGAAAATATCATCTTTGTTTAGACTTATGAATTAATGTACAGAGAGTGGTATATTGAGAGTAATATAATAATATGTTACAAGTTTTGAGTGCATGCCAGGCTGTAATAACCCGCATAGTTGGCTAATCATGACAGATGACCTTTATAAGTACATTTGGAGTAGAAACACTGAACGATTTGCGACACCTGGCAAGCGAGCAATCCCCCTCGGAGAAAATTCATAAATATTATACTATGATATATGATTATATAGACAATTACCTGTTGATGGTGATTTTTGTGGGTTTTACTATAGCCTCCTTATGTGATGGACAAGTGGAAGGTAGCCAGTGACGGTTGTGTACCCACAGTAGAATGCATTGTGGCATTCGAGGTGAGTTCATGTTACAACCTCTTGCAGCACAGAACAGAAAAGAATCTACAATAATTTGGATCTCTTTTTTTGGTATTGATTCCTTTTCTGGGAAGTTACTGTAGAAATGGTACACAGATTTACTCGTGTATCCCAATCAACAGTTTTTTTTCTCGGGGTCCAAACAATCCATTTTTTGACAAAGAGGAACATTCAGAGACCATTTTTCAATACTCAAACTGTCATTGTAGAACTGCACACATTTTAGGTATCCTACTGATGATCAGTTACTGATTTGTGTTTTTTTTCAGGAACATGTTGTTGTCTGTTCAAATATAATTGACCTTTTTCGATCTTTGCTGACGGTATAGACTGGAAGCCTGGCCAAACTGTAGCTGTCAAAACCTATCCGTGTTACATGTGTGCGTTTACAGGCACAGTTATAGATGACAGTTGCAGTAGATCGATGGTAGTGTATAGTATCAGACAAAGCAGTCATCCAGCTAGCACCTGGACAGCGGTATCGCTGCAACCATCTAGTAAGTCAGAATTAGTGAAGTCAACCGTGTCTTTGTAGTTTAGATACATTAGACAGATATGCTTTAACTCTAAAGAAAGCCATCAAGTGTGTTTGAAAAACCTGTGTACAGGAAGCTAAAATTTATTAACATTTTAGGCTAAAATTTTCATTTGAAACCCCCACTCCATTCGATCCTATTTGGCCTAAAGTTTTTAATAGGTTATTACAAAAATGAAGGCACTGATGAATATACAAATAAATGTTTCAGTCAGTAAGATTCAAAGAAAAACTATAATAAAAAAAAACTTACCATGTATTTATCAGTACTGTAATACAAGGTTTACACATTCCAGAGAAATACTAGCATTGAAGTGAATGATTACAATCCGAAAATAAATAAAGTGTTGGTCTTTATCATTTTGCTGACTTTCGACCTTCTTTTCAACAATTAGCACACATTTTCCCTCCTGCACTTCGTTTCTGAATGTGTGACGTATAAAAATTGACTCTGGTATGCTAGTTTCTATCTAAGAAAATGAAAGTTTTCTATGTCGTCAAGTAAAATGCAAATGAAAGAATAGATCAACTACAAGTTGACATGTTCTGGATTTCACCATGGGAGTGAAAGATCTCTGCTGAGGTTTCCAGTACTAGCCTTGATCAATGCAGAGTAAACGAAGGACTGGCGGTGACTGAAATACACAACACACCAACTATCCTAACATTAGAATTGAGATGGAAGTAATTGAGTTTTTGATGCTGGTCGAGAAAAAACCTCTTCCATCTTTGTCCCATCTAAAATGCTGGAAATTTAGATTGAACATGAACTGATTTGTATGTTAAAACCACTCTGTATCACAATGTTCGTGGTTTTCGTAGTAAACGAATAGATTACACAAACTGAAATGACCTATTTGCCTGCATGCATATTTTGCCAAGGCAAGCTAGTCAACTGGCGCTTGTTGCAGATTGCTTAATGCACGTGATAAATAACAGTAAATCTAACCCCCCCTCCCCTCCCTCCAGAAAGCCCAAAGCATTTACGGTAAACATATAAATTTTGTATTGAGATTTTAGATTTTAGGAAGTTAACAGAATTAGGAACTTAATGGAAGAGAATATGAAGGTCTTCGAGCAGCCACAGAGAAGACACAAACAAGTCTTGACTTTCAGTATTCAATATTGACAAGTTACAATAGTAGCAACAACAACAGTAACAAAAACAACAATGAATAGAGATATTAACAAGAATAACAGCAGTAATAAAAACAACAATGAATAGAGGTATTAACAATAACAACAACAACAGTAACAAAAACAACAATGAATAGAGATATTAACAAGAATAACAACAGTAATAAAAACAACAATGAATAGAGATATTAACAATAACAACAACAACAGTAATAAAAACAACAATGAATAGAGATATTATCAAGAATAACAACAACAACAGTAATAAAAACAACAATGAATAGAGATATCAACAAGAATAGTAACAACAACAGTAATAAAAACAACAATGAATAGAGATATTAAAGTACCTTTTGAGAGACGAAATTTCCAAGCAATTTTAAAGCAAAAAAATTGAATTTTAACTTGCAACAACAGAGCGTAATATAATACGCATTGTCTAGAGCTTGTAGCTTGTGCAGTCGTGTCACGTTAAAATCTTTAGAATGTTAAACAAGAATCTATTCAATCCGTAGCCACGTGTGAAGAAGCCCCGTTGTAGCAAGTACTTACACACGGTCCAGTTACAGGAAGGCGGCTCCGTTCATCAGAAATCCATCGAACTCGCCCTTAAACAGTCTGCTGCGTGTCTCAGTGCTGTTGAACAGGGCGAGTGTTTGGCCAATGGCATTTCGTCATCAGACTCTGCCTCCAAGGCTGTTGTGAGTATGATCAGTAACAGGTGGGAGGGGCGTGTTTGTTGTCGGGAAAACAGAAACCAGGGGAACTTTTTCTACCTTTTTTTTCGATTTTAGTACTCTCTTCGCTTTCTCAATTTATTGTTGGTTTTCTCCAGGCAGCTGTCCAGTCCACTAGATAAGCTTGTTGGTATGTACATGCATGTTTAACGCCCCCACAGCCTACATCAGTTTTGTGTAAGCTTTTGCCCCTCCCCCCCTCTCTCTCTCTGTTTCTCTCTCTCTCCCAGTCTCTATTGCTTTGAGAAAAACAGAATAACCTTTTTTGCGTGATGATGTCTTTGTCTTTTCCTGTAACGACCATTAGAGATCGGCTTTTGTGTTTGTTAGTTCCGTCACTTTAACAGCGTCTATTTATATTCAACGTGGTATATTCTGTGACGATCTTAATCAAAATATGACCAATTCGGATACAGTAACTGTAACACCGATGAATAGAGACACCAGGTGGATTTTCTTAGCCATTCACATGTTACAGGTTTTTCTTTAGGAGCTGTATTGGGAAAGTGAAATTTTTGAGTTAGTATTGTTAGTCCTGAACACAAAGTCAGCATGGATTATGGCAAAGTGTTTGGAGCGTGACCCAAACTTGTTCACAAGAGGAATAAGGGAGACCATCTTCATTTGGTCGAACAGACCCACACTCGACAGGGACGGGAAGGGGGAGGCGGCGGTAGTGGGTGGGGGAGATTCAGTCTGGTAAGGATATGAGACAGGTTGATCAGGTCAGAAATCGCGTGACTTGATTACACAACAATCACAACCTGTGAACAAAGCTCCAGTCGCAGTAGTCCTCCATTTGAATAACTAAACTCAGGTGGATTAATGAACAATAACTTTGCTTGTCTTCGCACGGAATGCCCACGAAATCCTTGTACAAGTAAGTTTCCTTTTGTTGACTAATCCACTGAAAGTTGATACTGAAATAGCCGTCGACTCTCTCAAAATTTTGAATATAATCCGTTGGGCAGTGATTTCTGGTTCCGGGACATTGCATTTCCAGTCACACGAGGTTATCCAATCAAAATTTAGCTATTAAAATTCAAGCCAATCAAGCACTGCTTCGAGAAGCCCGTTAATCGATTTAACTTTGTGAAGTTCAATGAGTAATGATTTCAAAATTTGAACAACAAAGTGAGAGGTTGATTATTGGCGTAAATGCTTGAACTGGTTTGACCACTTTTAATATAATTGGATTACTGGTTTAGGTTAAATAAGGTGGCATAAGCACATTAACCGTAAACCTGTTCTGGTAACAACAGGGTGACATTTTCATTTCAACACGCATAATTTGTGTTGCTCTTATGTTGTGAGGTAGACGAGACATTCATTGAAGACGGACATTTTTACGAAAAAATATTGCTTAAGGAGCCCGTCACTAGAGAAAGGGTCAGAGAAGGTTTCAATAGCATTAACAAAGTTTCTCTCAACAGACCTCAGTAACGGACAGATATATGCGCAAGCTGTCTTCTCCGGGATCTTCGTCGCCCCTTCTGAGTTCGCACCGAAAGTCTTCCCCAGTCTCCCAAGGAGCATCTCCATTTGTGGTCACGTGGGCAAGCAAGGTAGCGCAGGGGGCGCGTTCCAGTGGAGTTTGTTATTGCTCCATATCACCTGACAGACCGTCCACACCTACATCACAAACTGGATCCGTTGATTCCACCGCGTCAACTGGCAACAGCTATAACAAGGGTGGGTGTGTCATTCCCTTTTCTATAATACAAAGCAGTGCAATGCAATTAAATGTCAATTCAATTTATTGCAATACAGGCATTGTAGCACAACACAACACAGTCCAGTGGAACGCAACGCAATGCAGTGAAACACAACAAAATAGTCAATTTATATGTCACTATTTGCAATCATGTTTTAGTGAGGCCATAATTATTTTTGTTATCAGTGTAACAAGTTTGTTTTCGACTCGAATGCGCGCTCTCATTGGCTAAATCGAGGTCACGTGGATGAGTTCAAGTCAAATGTTCCTCGGCTAGTCAACATCTTGGAAATTGTTGCGTCGCGCTGCCACGTTCGAGAGCGGGAAAACTTGTTTTGTTTTAACAATTGTGGTTTATTTTGTTTATGTTATATAACAAAACACTTAATGACTGCTCACGAGGGAAACATGTTTTGTTCCCCTCGTATTTCGATGTTTCCCTCGACTTCGTCTCGATGTTTTCGTCGTACGCAGTCATTAAGTGTATAATATTTTGAGGCAATTACAAAATATTTAAACGAACAATCAAGGTATAATTTAACTTTTGAGGAAATACCTGGTGTCTTAGAAGGCACTAGTCGTGTTTTTTATATGTTATATCAATACAAACATACATATTATTCACGCTAAATACTAAGAATATGAGAGGCAGTACAATAATCAATGGAGATCTCCGGTAGATTAGCCGAACTGACATACATGTAGAACATAGTATCAACTGGTTTAGCTAATATTATAAAAAGGTTCCAATTGCATTTTGTAATCACAGTGAGACTCGCCCTATACGAGCCACACGGTGTTTCCATTGAGAACTGCAGCACTTTTTATCTGGTACCATAAGAATTTCTGATTTTACCAATATGTCTCTTTCACACTCTAAGTATAGACAGTGTCGACAGGTAGGTAAAATAAATAGACAGTGTCGACAGGTAGGTAAAATACCGAATCCAATATGTCTCTTTCACACTCGAAGTATAGACAGTGTCGACAGGTAGGTAAAATAATGAATCCAATATGTCTCTTTCACACTCTAAGTATAGACTGTGTCGACAGGTAGGTAAAATAATGAATCCAAGCAAGGATTGACAAAACAATTTTCCGCGTCGTAAGGTTAGAAGACTGAAAACTGATGTTTCGAGTGTCAGAGCATCTTTCACAGTTTGTTGTTTGGGAAACGCGAGAACGGATCTTCTCCTTTTAGCTCGTTTTCAATAGAGACACTTTATTATAATGTGTTTTATTGTTTTTTGTATTCTTTTTGTACCGATGTCTCAAACTGAATCATTGTCAAAAATGTTGTTATCGTTTCCCTACCCTGGGTGCCAGAGGTTTTCTCGCTCAGAGACGGCGGACCAGCGAGCGCAAAACAAGCCTGAACGACCGTGAGGCCAGACCCGATCGCTCGTTCAATCGGCCTTCGGCCTCCTTCAGGTTTCGCGCTCGCTGGTCGTCGTCTGTGAGCGAGAAAAACTCTGGCACCCAGGGTAGCATAGTAACCACTTTCCAATTTTATAATAACTGGCAATAAGTATATATATATATTAATTATTCCTAACAGATTGCATCATCATATGGTTGACAGTTTTGCTGACCACCCCCCCCCCCCCCAAGATGTATATTTTCATGGTTACAGATCACGTGAATTAACTTAGTTCAACAAAATTGAATGCAGGGCTCTTTCGAGTAGCCATGCAACTCTTTATCAAACCAAAGCTGGAGTGAAGACTGAAGTGAAATTGTAACGGCTTTCAACATTTAAATTATAACTAATAGATAAACAAATTAGTTTGTATTTGACATAACAAATTCAATATCCGGTCAATACGATACTGAGCTGATGTAGAGTATTGTACAATATTTGGTAATTTCTCAAAAAATGTGTCTTATTTTATCGTTCGTTGCGTCTTTTTAAAAAAATGCATGTTTTCTTGCTCCAGTTATGCCAAAACTTACGCCAGAACAATTGATAAGGGCCAATATGCATCATCTCACCCTGTTGAAATGAAATGGTAGTTAACTCTATTCGGGCTGGACGTTTTTGGAGTTTCTTGGCCGGGGGGGAGGGGCTTAAGAAAGCAGCCCTCCCCCATGTAACTCTGAAAGTATTAACGCTATTGTTGTAAAATTTGGAAGAGACCTAGATCACGTAAAACTAATTAGATTGTACTAATTAAATTAGGGTTGGGACGTCACAATTACGTCATAATGACGTCATATTTCCAAAATAGTGTTTTGTAAAAATTTGTAGTTAACTTTGCTTACGCTTAGAAATACTAGAGAAATCGGCACATTAAGATACTTGAGCAATAATTTAGAAAATATATTCAGTTGTATCAGCATTATATTCCTTGTACTCGTAGAAAACTAAGAAGCGAAAGGAATGTGTGTGGTGGAGTAGGATAGTGAATGTCTGTTCTGATGAATCTTATTATTATTCCTGTTGTTTCAACAAAATAGGTTAAAAAGTATTCACACATAAAAGAAACGCAAGAGATTAAACTAATTATGAGCTAATTATGATGATATCTTACTGGTATGACGTCATTGACTTCCATTTTGGATTTTCCATCTTTGATAATATGATGTTACTAGTGACGTTACAACTCATTACAAATTTCCTCTCTTAACAAATGTGATCTCCATAAGTATAAAATAAAATTTCAAAGAGTTGTAATTGAAATAAACAAAGAAAACAAAAAAAATATTAAAATTACTCAAAACAAACCACTTAAAATGCGGTTGTCATGGCAACATACTAACCCAAAACACATATTGAACTCCATTAACAAATTTCCTGATAAATTTTATAAAAAGTTCAAACATTTGAAAGGTATACCATAAATCGTCTAGAAGTAACATAACTTTAAAGTTGGCGCGGGCATCAACCCCCCTCCCCCCAGGTCGAATAGCGTTAAGATGTTTCAACTTAATCACAAATCAATCGCTGTCTTACTGTTTTATTTGAAGGTCCGCCGTATCCATCTCTTGACATTACAGCGAAACAGACACAGCTCAGACCTCCTGTGTTTGTTGTTCGGTTTCGATACACCCCACGTATGTATATACAATATAATTACTATATAAGTAAATTAAACTGTTCGCTCCTCGAGCTCGGAAAACTTTCACAAAGTTACGCTTGGTAAACTACGACTAAGTTACGAGACTTACCCTATATTTTTTTTAAATAAAGAAGATATATCGCACGTTCTGATTGGCTGCATGTGCAACGCTGTTTTAATTATCGTTATATTAAGACAACACTGCAAGTTTATTGCTACTTTCATGCTAATTTGCTTTATGTTTTCTTTCAGAAGCTTGTTTTATAAAATAAATTTATTTATTTATTTATTTGATGATTTAGCGAAAAGCGCTAGGAGCCAGAACAAAAGGACTCGAAATCCCCTAAGGTTTT
>JANSTR010052782.1:0-13060 GCA_025434805.1 Antipathozoanthus remengesaui | reverse complement strand
TTTGACTGATCGAACTTAAAATTATATTTTTATGAATAGTGTCCCAAAGCCTTCATTTTGGTTGGGTTTTTAAAAAAATCAAATTTTCTCGAGTTGCCGGCCGTAGGCGATATTACCGCGAACTCGCTCTTAATAAACACCAGACTTTTTTAAACATTTTAAAACTATTATATAAAGAACTTGAGAGTTAATGATGTATTTTTTATGTTTATCTGAAAAACACCCAGATTTTTTTTTGTGTTTCACGAGAAACAGGGTTGGTCGGGTCCGTGCTTCAAAAAATTAACTTGGTCTAGCCAAAATAGTTTTTAAAAAACTATAGACTGCGTCAGTGGGTAGGTAAAATGTATAATAAAATCAACCGAGGGTTGACTAAAACATTTTCTGCGCCATAATTAGCTTTCTTCCAAATTTACGGTGCAGAAAATTGTTTTCGTCAACCCTCAGTTGATTTTATTATATTTAACGGTCACTTGGCTGTAAATATTTGGTTCAAATCAGAGGTTCTAGTTATTCTCTGGGCTGGAGGCTGCTAATCTATATGAACCTAACAAACCAACATCACTCCAACAAATAGACCTTTAATTTGTGCTACCAAGAACAATTAATTTCACATAATGGTATTTTATGAATGAACATTGAAATGGTGTAAGTTCTGTAACAAATGCACAGACAAGAACATATAAAGAAAAGAGTAAAAGAAAGTGCATTTAGAACATTCCTGAGCCTTCCTTATTATATCCTGTGCTTTAGTTCGCTTGTAACTCTTGTTTATTGTCCTACCTGACAAGACACCACGGCACCCACACCCCAGCCAATAAGAATTACTGGGCGATTGGGATAATGGCTTCTTAACTGTGGATAACGCATAGCAAAAAATTAGATTAGAGTTCATAGTCTGTTATCATTTATGAGCTGTTTGCTAGTCTGTGAGATTACATGCTGCTTAGTTGAAAAGTGGGCAAGAGACATCTAAACTATCATTGTGTGGACATTATTATAACCATTTTATTTCAAAGTACATCATTCAGCATCTCTTTATCAATGTTTTCTCAATTGTTCATATATCAACAGTTGTCCAGTGCTTGGGCAATGATAACCTTTTCAATGTCTTATCAATGCTTCAACACCTACCTGTATTTCATGATCATGCTTCAACACCTATTTCAATGCTCAAGGAGCAGATGAACACTTCAATGCATTGGTGTTGAAAACTCATAAGCCCACTTTTCACACACACAGTAACACTCAGTAAACAATACCTCAGTGGTAGTACCAGTGTTTTCTTAAGGCCAGTACATAGGTAAATTGTAATGGCTTTCCCTACTGGTTGTACAGTACCTCCTTTCCCCAATTATAAACCAGTCTAAGCTTTAGCCTGGAATAAGAAAAGTACTGCTGTTGTACCTCCTTTAAAAACACGGAGTACTGTACACACCTAAACATAATCATGTTTATTCTATGGCCATCTTGAATATTCGAAACATGCTTCATGAATACAAATATAAGTTAGTTATACATGTAACAGTACAGTACATGAGTGTACCAATATAAACAGTTCAAAACTATCATAATTATCTTGAATACAATCAAATTGTCTCACTCTCACCTTACACTTTATCTGACATCTTCAATTTCCCTTACATTGCAGTACTTTTTAAGCAACTACTGTAGTATGCCAAACAAACAAATGCAATAGAAAATATGACTCAAAATCAAACTGGTGGAGTTTGTTGTAAGGGAAACAACATTTCTGCGTAAGACGGGGACAGGCCTACTCTGCTTCACTCAATTTCAGTTTCTAAATGTTTGCATATACACTAAATAAATAATAGAACTCATCACTCCACTTTATGTGGTCTAAGTCCCCTTTTGGTTGAGAAAATCCATAAAATTTGCCAAAACTTGACAAAGCCACTCACAACAAGCCAAGCTTTGCAACGACAAATAACAACATGGCAGCAAAATGACAATTCTCTGCATGTTTAGTCCCAGGTCACCTTGGCCAGGTGCAAGGAGCCCTGTGTTTGATCAAGGGCTGTTATTTTCAAAAAAGCTATCGCCACTGAATTATCATAGAAATGCTGCAGGAAATCTATTGGTGAGAGGGTTAAAAATCACCGAATCTTAAAATTTCCTTTCTGTGGGAAATCTTTCAAAGACAAAATTTATGGCCCAAACAACAAAACAACATGTATTTGCATTATCCCTTGTCCAGGTGGGCAGTTTCTTGTGAGCAGGTGAGGTGTGTTATCCATCTCCTAAAACTGATTTTGCGTGAGCAACAGCAAGTGAAAGTTATTAAGTTGTAGTGTCCAAACCAGTGATCTCGTAACCTGCGATCAGGCCTTCACAGGCACATGAATGAAAACAGAGAGAAACAGAAGTGAAGGCCTGACACAAATTGCACCTGACAGCATTCCGCCCTTCATCTTTGCTGTTGCTTTTTCACATAGCCTATCATTCTTGTGCCAATCAAAAGCAAGCAAAAGTTGTTTGAAAAGTTGTGCTTGTAGGTTTTGTGAAAAGTCGTTGGCACACAACAAGAACACAAGTTCATTTGATTTGGTACCTCTGAACATCAACAGGTCTTTCTTGCCACAATGAAAACTCAGTTCGTCGTGCTTGTTTTGCATTAACTGAAAACAAGAGAGTTGGGGAATAGCAAATTCAAAAGCTCACTGCCTTGAATATTTGAGTTGTCAAACTTTGAGATCAGACAACATCTTGTTGGGGCAACCAATGACTGCGCCTTACTTTCCAGCTGATTGTAACGTGGCATTTGGAGCTGATTGTAACGTGGCATTTGGAGCAATTTGTGTTAGGCCTTCATCTCTTTTCTTACCCTGCCCCTCTTAAATTTGTACTTAGCGCGTGGTGAGTTCACAAAGGCCTGATCGCAGGTTAACTAGTGATCTCACAGTATATGAGCCAATCAGACCCTTACCTCCAACACTTTGGTTCTTACAGCACCAATAATGTGGTCCAGACACTGACTAATGGTCACCCCACTTCCTCCATTGCTGGTGTGCATGGTCACTGGGACAACCTTGCCCAGGACAGACAGCTGGTTATGCCAGAATCTTGACCTTTTGGATGATGATCCTGTACCTGAACTTGTTGTAGGTCCACTGGGGACAATCAGCAACAGTGGTGAACCAGGCAGCTTTCGCTGAGAAAAACAATCATATTAAATAATTGGTCAGACTGTGCTTCAACTACAAGCTATTTACCCATACACGCTTTCACCATAAGCTGGAAGTCACATGAAAATGAGGCCTAGCTTGAGTTTCAAAATGGTGGATGGTTCAAGTTTCAAGGATGATTCTCGCGCGTCTCACAAGGCTTGTGCAGCTGCACTTTACAATAATCGAACAGACAACCAGTCAGATTTAACATTTCATTGTTTCCCGAATCATCCTGAGCGTAGGAAGGTATGGGCTGCAAAGATGAAATGGAAAGATGAGAAATTTAAAAGAAATATGTTGCTGTTTTGCTGCTCGGAGCATTTTGTTCCTGAAGACTACAGAAGAAGTTTAACAGGTCAGAGAAATGACTCGATGAAGAAAACTGCTGTGACATCAAAATTTCCGTGGTCAGCAGATAAGTCTGTTGTCATTGAAAAATGAGCAGTTTGACTAAAAAGACGGACAGAACCAGCAGCACATTTTCAACCTGCAGCCAAACACAGTACTAGTGACCTCGGAGATGGAAGTGAGAAACAGCAGAAACCATGTACCAGTAATGCTTATGGCAGTGTCAGTGTTTTACCACAAGACGTATCTGAACTGGTGAGTAAATTGGAACATAAGTTAGAAATCTCCAAGTTTTGTCTGAAAAGGTTTATGGGGAGTGATGATGACATCTTTTTCTACACTGGCTTTTCTAACTATCGAAGCCTTGTTGCATTTTGAGAGTTTGTGGAGCCGAAGAGTGAATCTCTACTGACTTTTAAGCATGCTCGTACCAAGACTAAAAGGAGATAACTGATCTTTTTCCATATTTACATGATGTCGATCGAGAAAGAGAGAGATGCAGGGAAATCCAGACCATTGATCAGCTTTGGATGTTTCTTACAAGAGTGAGATTGGGGCTTTATGAAAGAGACCTTGCCCACAGATTTGACACTGCTGTGTCAAATGTAACTGACATTCTTATCACATGGGTAAATTATCTTTACATTAAACTTGGAAGTTTGCCGATATTGGTCACAAAGGAAAAAGTCAAAGCAAATCTTCCAGGAAGTTTCAAAGGACAGTATGAGAATGTGAGGGGAATTATTGACTGTACTGAATTGAAATGTGAAATGCCCAAAGACTATCAAACTCATTCCGAAATGTACTCTGAATACAAGTTTATCTCATGATACTACAAAGGACTCATTTGTATTTCTCCTCAATGTTGGGTTACTTTTGTGAGCAATCTGTTTCCTGGTCGCATTAGTGACAGGAAAGTCATTGAAGAAAGTGATTTTTGCAGTCTTATTGAACCTGGTGACCACTACCTAGCAGATATGGGATTTGAAATCCACGATCTTGTGGCACTTAAGGGTACTGCTCTTTACATGTATATTCACCCAAAGAGACAATCTGCAAAAGATCAGTTTACCAGGGAGGAGTGTTTTGAAACAATGAGTATTGCTAACGTCCGAATCCATGTGGAGAGGGCAAGCAAACGTGTCAAAGCCTGGCACATTTTTGGCCAGCTTATTCCACTAAGCTTGCATGGGTCAATCAACCAGCTTTGGACAGTATGCACATTACTCACAAACGTCCAAAACCCTGCTCTTACAGCATGAACAGGTCCGTTTACTGTATGTTTTGCTATTGTCAAGAAAGGGGATCTGGTGTATTTCACATATATATTTCATTCCATATTTTCTTCAATGGTAACCTGGGCAATCAAGCACACTACTAATTCAAGGAAATATAAGAGGCATAATATAGTACAATTTACGTACCAGTAGTAATTTTTTTTATTAGTTTGTAGTTTGGTTTGTCAGCCAATAACACTGAAGGTATATCAAATGAATTTTTAAATCATGTCTATTAGCAATCATCAATCGTGTATTTCTGGCCAAATTGAGCTTCTGCTCATATAATATTGCTCAAAATGTTATACATGAAATCATTTATTTGTTTTTGCATACTGCAACTGCCATTGTTAGGTAATAAAGCTAGAAAACATTATTTAGAAATTAGCAAAAAATGATGCACCTGTTGTAGTTATCTACTTTTGCTAATTTCTAAATAAGTTTTCCCCTAGCCATACATATTTTATACTAGGCTCATTTCGCATCAATTTGGGAAAAAAGTTTTAAGACTGATCTTAAATTATTTCACTTAATCAGACTCCTGACAAATCAATAAAATAATAATAATCATTATTAAATTTTCAACTATGGATATTGCGTTTCTAGTGTTCTGATTGGTTCTCTCAATCTCGGTTATGAGCAGTCTGAGCTCATATACAGTTTTCAGCGAGAAGCTAAATTTCCAGTGGACAAAATGGCGGAAAAAAGTAGATTTTGCGAGCTTTCTACTGAAGAAATACAGGAACTTGTAGAAAATACTAATGAAATTTAATAAAACAATATTATTATTCCATTCGCACTTGTTGGATATGAGTTTGTTTATAGCCAACTCGGCGCTGTGTGCCTCGTTGGCTATTTACCATCTCATATCCAATGCACGTTCATGGAATAATTGTTAAATATGTATCATAGAAGATAAGTGTGACCAAGACCAACAAATACTACTAAGTTGTTGCAAAATTATATTCAGCTTACTTAGGCTGCATTCTCTGTCTTCAATATTGAATTTTAGGGTCTAGCAAATAGATCTGCAGCACGCTTATAATCAGGTTTTGCCATAGTTTACAGAGCTGAAAAAATTTATGGTTATCAGGCCCATAGGCATAGGGGGTGCAATGAGTGCATATACACCCCCCCCACACACACACACACACACACTGCCACATCCCCCCCCCACACACACACACACTGCCTGTATAGGTTCACCTTAGCCTAATTCTAACATGACGATGTTTAGTTCAACTACTAATATATTCAAATATTAAAGAGTCAATCCTATTTATTTCTTAAAATATTCAGTTAGCAGCTGCAGTAGGAGACATTCCTTTCTGTTTTAACAAAATATTTACAATAAAATTGATTTCATACAAGACAATTACATGGTAACATTTTTACATGTAGTCAAATATAATGTTCAACATTTGGTTTTGAGTCATGTTTTACATGTTTTGTAATGTTAGTAGTAAGGCCTTTAACACAAGGGACTACACTGAGAAGACTGCACACATGCAACAGACCCAGATTGCTTCAGAAGAGGATTTCTTCACTCGCCCTTTGTGCACATCAAAGATTTTGATCTTGAGAAAGTTATTGATTTGTCTGCAGCAAATACCTATTAGTAAGAAGGCAGGGAGCTTGGTACTCTCCTCAAATATCAATTTAAATTTTGAAAGAACTTTACATTTTCTAGACTCTGGAGGAAGTTAAAATCAGTATGATAAGATTTAAATTTTGTTGTTAATACTTTTTAACATACTGTACATATCATTATCACAGATTTTTGGGTTTGAAATAGATAACAATGGCACATTAATTTTATATTTGCAAAAGTCAAGCTCAGTTCTTTGCTTGATAATGAGTAGGTCATTAAGAAAAGAAAAAGTCCATGTTTTTGTTTATCAGAAAGAACAAATGATATGTGTTTAATATGTAGCAACTGATATCCAACTGAATTCCATTTTAGCCCCTGATTCCAAACATCTACAAAATCCAGGAAATTCTATGTTATTAGACAACCAGGAATTTTCAAATTTCGTCAGGTGCACGGGGAGCAATAATTAAATACCCTGAAGTCCCCTTGGTGCTCGCTCCTTTGGTGCTCATTTATACCTCCCCACAAAAAATCCTGCATACAGGCGTTTTAATAATAAATTCTACATAGCTGGTTGAACTGAGCACTTTGACAGCATGTTGATACATTAATCTCTTATTAATCAGGTGCAAGGTCCGTACCTTAAGTTACGGACCCAAGTTTTTTCCCACTTTCCAGTCACTATTGGTTTTTAATTAAGTTTTTTTTACATGTTCTTGTTTTAATCCGGGGTAGCACCCAGCATGGGACTACATGTTCCATTCATTCATATCCCCTTGGTATTGCTTATTATTATTTTTTCAATTATTTATTTCCCCTATTTATTATCTATATGTATGTACTAAATAAGCTGCCAATAAAGTTGTTAAAAAATTCTTGTGTTAAGTGAGCTCAGTTCTGGGTGGCAACTCATGAGATATTTCTGACAGTCTCTTGTCTTTTTATTGACAGTACAATGGAATAGAGCACATCCAGCTCACAGTAACCACGGTCAGTCAATACAAGCTCCAGGTTAGTCATTATTAAGGACTTTAGGCAGCAATTAATTTTGGTCAGGGGGGGACAGTAAGCAATCGCCATTTATTACTAGTTCCTTTCTGTATGTTTTTATGAGCGTTTTCATGATTTTCGTGCGCTAGGAGTTATGGGTAAATGTACCAGTCGCCATCTTTTTTGTTACGGTCAATTCCTGGCATGGTCAAGGATTGAACTTTGTGAGATCTTCTTTTGCCACACCAACCATGGACAGGGACATTTTAAAACTGTTGGTCTAGTCTCTTTACGTTCTTCTATTGGGGGACTTAATAGGAATTTGCTTTCTTTAAGTGACCAAATATGTTTAAATAATTCTGTGGTGTTTCATTTAGTACTAGACTTAAACGATGCCTTCATCTCATTCATCTCTTGTACAAAACAAATGCGAAAGGGTGGGAGGTGATTTTTCTGAGTAGCAGAAATCCCTGTAAACACTGCTAGTAGTTTATTAAAATTAATAAGTTAATTATTAATAATTATTAATTGTTATCATGTCAATCTCCATATTTAGGTTGCGCAAGTGAGCCAAAAATCAAGTCACAAGCCATGTACGATGCAATACAGTTTCTTGAAAGTCCAGGTTATCCAAAGAATTATTCCAACAATGCCGACTGTACTTGGATAATTGAATCAGAGACCCTGGATGATGAAAGAGCCGTAGAACTTAGCTTTGACAGCTTTGAAACTGAAAATTGCTCTGACTTCTTGGAGATCCGAGATGGAAAGGACAGCCATGGTACTCTTCTTGGGAGGTTTTGTGGCCATCTGGATTTTTCTTTCAGCGTGGTATCCAAGAGCCGGGCAATGCATATCAGATTTCACTCTGATAGCCAGGTGACGTACAAAGGCTTCAGTGCAAAGTATATGTCAGTCCGTTCAGATCGTGCAGAGAACATCAATGGTAAGTCATCTAATTTGAATAAGTTTCCATCTTTTTTGCTAAATAAATAAAAGAAATAGTTTTATTTGTGAACCCTATATTAAGTAACTATGAATTTGATGATATTCTAAGGCCTGAGTTCATTGATTTGCTGGCCAGCTTCTACTGTATGACCAGTCATCTGCCAGCAACACACTGACATACCAGTAGTCAGTCACTGTGTAGTCGCAGATATATTGATTTTGAGCTTTGCAATTGTGAGATTGATAAAAAAAACTTCCATTAAAAAAATTCTTGCAGTGACTGACTGTTATCTGGGGCTGTGTTTATCCTCTCTTGATAATCTTCCATGTTTTCATGAGATATATAGATCTTGTAGTTGTATTGTACATGACAAATTTCACTTCTAATCTCAAGTACAAATTCCTGTGGTTCCTGTAGTTGTATCTTGAATGTACTTTCTGTGATCAATACTTGATTTTCCCAGATCTATAGATTTTCTCTAGATATATCTTTTCCATCAAACCCAAGTTCATGTTCTTTCTTCTTTTTTTAGAGGAAACCAGCAGACTGAAAATAATATACATTACCAGCAAAATTCATGAAAGATCTTTTAATTGCTGCACTGATGTGAAATTTCAGGGCTAAAAACCATGAATGAGAACGGAGCAAAAACGTTTTGGTATTTTGTCGATGGTCAAACCACCATCTTGAATTTTGACGTCACTGCACACTCAGGATGAGCTCTTGCACACACTTGTTAGATCTGAAGAAGAACAATCCCTATCTGTCGAGTATTTAGCTCAAAACTGAAAGGAGTCACAGTGAAAGGAAAATGTTTCTCGTTCCATCATTTTGATATTAAAACTTGCTGTGCGCAGGCCAGGCTGCAAAGACTACATGTATCTGTTCAGTACGTGAAGGAAATCCCGTCCCAAGGGCAGTTGATATGTCAAAATTCAAGATGACAGTATCCATCAACAAAATGCTGGTGAAATACCACAATTTATTTGGCCAGTAATGTATTTTTTACTGCAGGTTTCCTTTAAACAGCTGAAAGTACACAAAATTTACAAAAAACAAGTGAATTATATCACATTTTTTGATATAACTAGTACACAGAGTATAGTAAAAGGCAAAAAGAAAACATATATGTATGGTTATAAAACTATCAGACCTATCTATATAATAATATATATTATTATATGGCATATTGATTTTGCACGCTGTGATTGGTCAATTTCAGGTCAGTAAGTTGCCGTATGGACCTCCAGTCCAGCTCTCAAGCGGCCACCATGTACAAAGTTTGTTAAAGCCACAAAATATACATCTTATTAGTTATAAGCCTCAATTGCTCGGTCCGTGCGGTAAGTTATGGATCCTCGTTTTTTTCATTCCCTATATTTATGGCCTGCGCACTTTGTGCTTGGGCCATAAACGGAAGGGGAAAAACTTAGTTCATAACTTACCGTATGGACCGAGCAAATGAGGCTAATAAGAGGTATATATTAACCTTAACAAGTTAATAATGTACCTGAACAGATGCAATTTTGGTAAATGGCCAAATCAATATCGCCATTTTAACCTCGTGTTTAGTCATTTCAGGAAAATTGTTCATACTATGTGGTATAGCAGTGCTACTTGTGGCAGGCATATTTACGATCGGTCTTTGCATCTACACAAGAAAAAAGAAGAACAATGCAATGCGACACACACACACTAGTGTCCAGCTCCTCCCGGCCGAGGAGGCAAGTGGCTATGTTGCCTCAAGGGAAGTGAATATTGATCACCCACACCTGTTGTATTGGTCAAAGTACAAAGACGAACTGGGACCGCCTCCTTGTTACTCTGAGCTGGTCTAAATGAATCATACTACATCGGTGGCAACTTTGTTACCATATTTGGTTAAAGCTTTGTACAAAGAGGACTTGTACATGACCTAGAATTCCTAGAAACTTCAATCTGTACTGTTTTCATTCTTCATTTTACCAGGATTCCTGGAATTTGAAACTCTGTGACTTTCTCATGACAGAGGTGGAGCAAGACCTTTGTATAAATATATTATTTTTTTAAAATATCATAATTTTAGAATATGCAGTCAGCTAGTAAAGCAAGAAAAAAAATACTTATTCAGTGTACTTCCCAACCTGATGAAATGTTCATTTATCGCTTCGGTGGATTTTACCACTTTAGGTGAGTCTGTCCTGCTGCATCCAGATCGTCTTCAATTTTGTTTTCAGTAGTGGTTGCTTTCGGTGTGGGATTTGTCTCCGTCTCGTGACCACGTTTGGTAAACGTTGTCAGTTATTGAGCTGTTTCCGGATTTAGAAATACTATACCAAAGAAAGACTTGAGCTGCATCTGTAAATAGCATTTATCGTTATCTAGTAGACTCGGCTCTTTCACATTAATGTTAAAAAAACAAGAGAACATTTTAACCAGGTTTGGTAATGTTTGGAGATACAGTACATGCAATGTACATACTGCAGATGTTGCGTAACCAGCGTAGCTTTGGCGTTCTAGCTGTTGGGCTATGGCGAACGGGAAAAAGTGATGCGACGAGAAAATGGCCGCTAGGGGAATTGGGAGAGAGGGGAGAGAAAAGAACGCTTCACCGCTCGCTTTTCCCCTCCCCCGCCAGCCCGCCAACTAGAATGCCAAAGCTACGCTGGCTGGACGTTGCGTAGAAACCACACGTTGAACAAAATTAATGATTTGCTGCATGCTATCGCCGTAGGTGATAGGCCAGTGGAGTTGTTAACATATATAAAATAAATTGTATATATCAAACTATAATACTTACAATAAAGATTTTAAACTGAATTATATCGTTTTCAAAATTTGTGTTACTAGAAAGACTTAGGCACTTTTTATATTGAGAAAGTAGAACGCCTCAGTGCCCCCACCCCCATAGTTGAAGTTTGACGATTTGCGTCGCATTTCGTAGTGGTTGATAGTGTTTCCATTCCATCATGACACCTATTTGACTCGTGAATATTGAAAAGGCCAGGACGCACAACTTTCAACCTTCTTGCGTCCCGGTGACGCACATACTGCACTCGCTTGAAAGATGACTTGTGGGACTGAGAGAAGACCAGGTCCAAAACAGACCAACTCACGCTCCCATATGCGACCTCCATTGTCTTTGGTAGACAAGACCAGGTCCCAGACAGACCAACTCGCACTCCTATGCGACCTCCATTGTCTCTGGTAGAGAATACCAGGTCCCAGACAGACCAACTCACGCTCCCATGCGACCTCCATTGTCTTTGGTAGACAAGACCAGGTCCAAGACAGACGAACTCACGCTCCCATGCGACCTAGCTCCATTGTCTTTGCATGGTTCCCACTACTCCTGGAATTCCTGGAAAACTCCTGGAATTTTGAGATTTTCTTCCAGGGCCCTAGAAAACTCCTGGAAAAGCAGATAATTTCCCTGTACTCCTGGAAAAGTCTTGGAATTTTGTGGAAAATTTTTCAACAGTTTTATAAACAAACCAAAACCTGCAAATTCTACATAGCTGGTTGAACTGAGCACTTTGACAGCATGTTCATACATATCTCTTATTAATCAGGTACAAGGTCCGTACCTTAAGTTACGGACCCAAGTTTACAAGCACTTTACATTGTTAGAACTATATACACTGGGACACGTTTCAAGGGACATTGACTCAGCTAAATCCCCATCAATTCGTCACTTCAAAATTTCTGAATTGAAGTGTGAATCCCCTGCTGGCACTAATGGCTAACATTTATTTTAAGATAGTTACATAATTCGTAGCTTCATCGACTAAAGCATACATGATCATATGTCGATGCGTGACATATCCTGTCGAGCTGTCAAATTTCAAGCCAATCAAAGCAAAGCATTCGTATGTGAAGTTTTGTACTGCAGTGTTTTTGGTTCATGATAGTCGAGATTCGACTCAATGTATATCAAACATAGATTATGTAATAGTTTTTAACATTATGATATAATTTATCATTCTGCCTCCTTGCTTGTATTTTATATATATATCCAAAAAGCCAAAAAACAAGTAGACACGGTTATCGTTTGAGTCCAGTTTTTTACCATACAAGTTGTTTCGTATTACAGGCCGTAAGCCCTGCACTCTTCAGTGACTTTACACGGAATGGTCTAATTTCAAATTATATAAATTTAGATTCAGTTCCTCAGTGAGCTCATTTGGCATTCTTTAATAAGAACTTGTCTTTGTGACGGCACTTTCCAATTAGTTCAATAAATATTTTTTTGTTTAAAGTTGAGCACTGTCCCTGGTTTACAAATAATAAAATATTTTTCTGCTACACATAAATTACATTGCTTTGTTTTGTTCGAGTACTGAGAAGTGTGACATAAATTTTTCCAACTAATTGAATAATCTGAATTGCTTTCTTTAAGTGACCAAATATGTTTAAATAATTCTGCGGTGTTTTGTTTAGTACTAGACTTAAACGATGCCTTCATCTCATTCATCTCTTGTACAAAACGAAATGCGAAAGGGTGGGAGGTGATTTTTCTGAGTAGCAGAAATCCCTGTAAACACTGCTAGTAGTTTATGAAAATTAATAAGTTAATTATTGATAATTATTAATTGTTATCATGTCAATCTCCATATTTAGGTTGCGCAGGTGAGCCAAAAATCAAGTTACAAGCCATGTATGATGCAATACAGTTTCTTGAAAGTCCAGGTTATCCAAAGAATTATTCCAACAATGCCGACTGTACTTGGATAATTGA
>JANSTR010052560.1:0-13064 GCA_025434805.1 Antipathozoanthus remengesaui | reverse complement strand
TAGTAGTAGTAGTAGTAGTAGTAGTAGTAGTAGTAGTAGTAGTAGTAGTAGTAGTAGTAGTAGTAGTAGTAGTAGTTGTAGTAGTAGTAGTAGTAGTAATCATCATCATCGTCATCATCCGGGAATGTTTCTCTTACATGTATAACGAAACAAACACCGCCCGGCAATTTCTACAGCCAAACTTTTTAACACAAAAATGAAGAAATTCAAGAATTCTACCTGCGAGCGTGGCAACTTTCTGTTTCCCTTTATTACATGAAAAATTCAAAAATGTATATTTTGTAGTTATAGAATTAAAATGAAACAGCACCTTTGTTATCGAAGTTGAAGAATTTACGAAATTGTAGTGGTACTTTATGATAGTGGAAATACAACTCGTGCTTCGTACTTCTGGTATTACTATCACTTTTGTAAAATACTCGTGCAAGTTTTCATCGATTCGTCTTGAACGGTGTTGTTTTCCTGTTCTAATATTAATGATAAGTTGCTGTAAAAGGACTGCATGCTGTCCATTTTGAAAATAACTTGATGATAAATTCCGAGGACAACTCAAACTGGACAAGGCCGTAAGCTGAGTGCTATTTTGCTGTCAGAGTCTTTTCAAAAAGTTATTTCCAAAATTGTACAAGCATGTATTCCTATTAATTACATAGCTAACCGCTTTTCCAAACGCTTGTCTCTCAGTTCTCTTGCTTTGGCTTTCAGCAGCTGCCTCGAAGTTCAAACTGACGACCTCTCAACTACTGTAGCTCTTTCAACAGCTGCAGCCTGGAACTTTAAACTGGCGATCTCTAAATACTGTAGCTCTTTCAACAGCTGCTGCCTCGAACTTCAAACTGGCGATCTCTCAACTACTGTGCTCTTTCGACAGCTGCTGCCTCGAAGTTCAAACTGACGATCTCTCAAAATATTGTAGTTATTTCGACCGGTTTTTACTGCCGGTCCAGCAATCACTGCAGTACAGCAAGACGTTCTTGCATATTTCCGCATATAAGAAATGACAGAGAATAGCGTCAAACTGCTCGCTCACTCGGATATTTTCGAGGCTACGTGCTTCACTGCGGGTGCTGCTTTCTCCACTCGTTGAGGCCTTCGTTGGACATATTTTGGTTGACTCTCGCTGGAATGGCTTCCAGTGTAAGGCCACATGGCGTAGAACGAGAGGGGATTTTGAGCTTCGTGGTTCAGATACAAATTTCGGTGGTGTGGGAACTCTGCTCTCGACTTTTTGAGCTCACAAGTGACAACAACAGTCTCTTAATAACGGCAAAAGACATGGTTTTAACTGATAACAAAATTGTAAAACGAACCAAGAAACACTGCCGCAAGCCACAAGTGGCTTTGCAACGTTGAAGTTATTACTGTATAGAAGAATATTGAGGTTTCACTCCAGTATGTGTCACAGCTCATTAGATCATTTGCCTCACCTCAGACCTACAACTGAACTTTGCGCTCTGACTCAAAAAGTATAATAAACTACAAAACCTGATCATTCAGACACCTGAAAATATACAGATAATTACTAATTTGTAAAAAAAGATTTGAGTTTCTAGCGGCTGTAAGGTAATATTGTACAGCCGTCACAAAATTAATATTGAAACAATGTGTTTTACCGTTCGTCCGTAACATCTTGTTTTGATGCGCCATTTTCAAATTTCGCTACACCCGAGCGCCCTTTTCCAATCCCGCGCAATATTTTTTGTATTATATTATTCATGTTTTATTACTTCATGGGCTATTCAGAACCAACAAATAGTTTGTTAATTTTGATGTTAAATGTAACCAAAATCAAAATCTGAAACAGTCTGATCTGGATTTGTCTTAAATTTCATTGAAGTGTGAAATATTAAAGCAATGAAGTTTATGACTTTATTCTTCTAACTGGGTTGTCCATCTTCACTACCTGGATCTTTGAAATTAACTTTCCAAAACCTAAAAAGTGATGACCTCCTATTAATTGTTTTAAATAATACCCCCCCCCCGCCTCTAGCCAATATAAAACAGTCTTGACCCCCCTTCTTTTTTCTTTCCCCACTATTAAAATAATGACCGTTCCCTTATTTCTTGTGCATTTTGAAAGAAAATACTATAGGGTTAGTTAACCGGCTACTGATATCAACTATGATAATAATTTTCATAATATTATAGTATTTTAAAATGATAAACTATCATTTTTCTTGTTCTTATTCTTACCATTCATTTATTCATTCGTTCATTACTTTTGATAATCGTTAACAGGGGCCGCGGAAGGGCCGGAAGGGAGGGTTACGCCAACGTCGTGCCGGGCGCTGGTGCCAGTCAAACCCAAAATTACTATGTACCAAACTACAACCCTAAACACTGAAACAAAACGGAAACGATATGTTTACGCTAGAAACTTAATTAAGTGTAAACCAGAATCTTCATGCATCCCAAAAAATACCAAAATTGTCATTCAAAGCCCAAACTATTCCTCACAAATTTTCCCCGGACATTTCATAATAATTCGGTGCCATAAATGCCCGCTTCTGATTTGTGGAAGCTTTTGAATTATCTGAAACTCGTTCATTTCTGACTTGCTACAGTACTATTATAGCTTGCGCGTATTTTGAAAATCTGGCTTCGGTATGCATAAAGTCTTCGTAAATAGTAGTTACAGACTGCGTCAGTGGGTAGTTAAAACGTATAATAAATCAACCAAAGGTTGACAAAACTTGTTGTGATATAGCTAGTGCGTTTTCGACTCGAATGCACGCTCTCATTGTCTAAATCGAAGTCACGTGGATGAGTTCAAATCAAATGTTACCCGGCTGGTCAACATCTCGAAAATTGTTGACCAGCCGGTGAACATTGCTGTCCCGCAGTCACGTTTGAGAGCTGGAAAATTTGTTTTGTTTTAATAATTTTGGTTTATTTTGTTTATGTAATATAACAAAACACTTAATGACTGATCTGTTTTGTTTCCCTCAAATCTCGATGTTTCGAGATTCTCGATCGGGAAACAAAACAGATGTTTCCCTCGTGAGCAGTCATTAAGTGTCTAATGTTCCGCGCTTTAAGGTTGGAAGAAAACTGAAGATTCGAGCGTTAGCTCTTGGTCGGATGTATGAATGAAGACTTTCCAAATTTTGGTGTATACCCTGATTAAATGAAGGTTGTTTGGTGTTGCCAAACCACCAACTTAATTAAAGCAATGAATTGCAAACTATGGAAAACATTGAAATAAAATTGTCTGGGATGAGAACAAAAACAAAGAGTAAAGTTCAGAACTTCATTCCAAGTCGAAGTTTACAAGAAAAACTTACACTTATGCACCCGTCAGTATTCAATGAATCTGCCAGAATTTCAGGCACAAAAGCAAACGGTATTACAAGATTTTGATAATAGAACTGGGCAGGACTGTGTACGACTAACAAATATTGTGAGAGGAATGTTTCCATCCTGAATCATTTAATACACATTTTCAGGCCATGTTTTACTTTTTTTTCTGCAGTTTACAAGACTTCGTTAGTTCAGATTACAGTGTTTTGATGTATTTCTTGATCAAACTTAAGCCAGGAAACAAGATTTCATTTTTCATGGGAACCGAGACGAGTACGTGCTACCTAATAATTTGCCCGTTAGAAAACGTGATTTAAACTTTACACTAGATATTCCAGTTCAAAGTTTAAAATCATATTTCCTAACATTGAACAATAATAATTTGACCATTGTTACAAAATTATAAAGGATTGTGGAAACATTTAAAGTGATTTATTTTAACGGCGAGCAATGTACTGGCCACTGATTTAAGTATTTATTAAACAAAACAACAGCCAGCATCCCCTGTTTTCTCATTACGGACTAATCAACAAATGTGAATTATACTGGAGGCGTTTGAAGGAACACTTTAATAAACAAACAGTGAGTTTTTTTTTTGTTTTCCGTTTGGAAAGAGTCCGACTTGAGCTAAACCGGAAGTGTTGCATGGCGATTCAGTTTAATTAAAAATATCAAAGACATTTGTTCTTTGCAACGAAATATCCGGCTTGATAAACATTTTACAAAACAGCATTTCCTGTTGCGTTCTTCAGAATCCAAAGGTTTCGATTTTCGAGGATTCTTACACCTTTGGTGCTTGAAGACTCATAAATCTAGACATTTTGTCTTCGTAGCTGCGAACGTTCGTCGCCCAGAAGTCGTGTTTGTTCGGCGCCATTTTAGTTGTGTGCAGCGCGAGTTCGTTGGTGTGAACACGCTGTTAATTAAATTTCCGCGGTATTTATCCGCGCATTAATAACATTAAAAGACTTCGGACAACTAAGCGCCACATTTTTTTACAATATACTGCAAAGTTTCCACATAGGAAAACTGTTCCGTTATCATTAAGCGAAGCAATATTTCAATCGTGGAAAGAGCAAATCGATATTTTGCATAATACTCCCTTTGTGCGGCGCGAAATTGTCCAAGTGCTCTGTAAACAAGTTACTCATTCACTCCCCCTCCGAAAGCTCATTAACTTATTAAGCGAATTCAACTTTGATAATAGAAACAAATTGAAGGAGACACCAAGTCTAGCACCTATTGTTTCCTGGTTAATTTAAAATCTCAAGTCTTTGATGCTGCCAACATAAAATATTCTTTAGAATTTCAGTATTTTATATTTGAATTGTAAACTGGCAACGAAAAAGGATCAGTTGTGAATTAGTTTACCGTGATAGCAAAGCAGGCTTCAAACACTGAGCATTGTTGTTACATGTTGTGCCAATAATTCGAAGTACTACCTGTATTTAAATTGGATAACTTCAGTTAATCCTCGAGTGCTTACGGTATCAACCAATAGTCTCAAAAGGACGATTACAGGCAAATCTGCGCTGACGGATTGATAACTGTTATGTAACTATTTTATAATTTGAAATCGCTTCAAAGAACCCTCCAGCGTTTGCAAAACGGAATTTCGTCGCCATTCGTCATCTTAAAAATCTCGAGTCAGCAAGAATTCGAGCGACAAATATTTCGAATGGATTTCAACGTTGAAATACGTTTTGGTTCTTTGCAACTATTTTTTTCAACCTCTCGAGTCAGGGAGAGTTGATGATGCAGAAAAATAGACTCTCTTATGTTCATTTGATGTGGTCAGATACATTTCTGTGCGATCACGTAGGTCGAAACGATGTAACATGATGTACTTTTGTGCAAAGCCGACTTATCTGTATTTCAACTACTATGTCACAAATGATCGATGAGGTTACAAACCAAACGTCGAAAAGAGTCTTGCAAAGCACAGACTGTGGCCGTAATTTAAAACAGAACACTAGAAAAGATGTACTGATCTAGTGGCAACATTTTCAGTTTCGCTTTTCTTATACACTGAATCAAACTGAGACTAATAAGAGCGTCCCTGTACGGCACCAGCGCGCTAGGAGTGAACGAGCCGAAGCTATTAACCGACCAATTCATGTACTCAGTACAAACGCTGTGTTACTGCACAGCTTGAAAGTTTTCGATCGAATTTCTACTGAGAAACACTTTTCTGAGTTTGGAGAAGGACACAGAAGTAGTTTTAAGCGCAGCCGATAAATAAAAAAATACATAGATGTATATTTTATTAAAGTTTTCCTGGGAAAGAAATATTTATTGCATCAAATTTGGTATGACTATGAGTGTATTTCCGATACCGATACTGCTAGATAACTGAATATAGGCATGTCGTTTTGTTCCAGTCCCACACACCACAAAAAATTGGAACAACTTAACTGAAATATGTCATTTTTGGGATGGCTCTGATTGGTTGATTTGACGTCACGTGGGCAAAAAATGATAAATCATAATGCATCACTCTTTCATAACTTGTTCATGTTGCTCAAACACTCCAGTCATTTTCTCTGTGCATGCTGTCAGCGAACTGAATATAGAGGTCAAAAGCTCCGGTCAACTTGCCTTTCTTTAAGCTTCTTATTTAAATACACAAGTCAAAAAAATCACGCTGAGTGGACAGGAAAGCAAAATAACATGTCGCTCCAGAGGAACAGTATACGCACTTCAAAACCTGCTAAGCCAAGAAAAGCTTCTGAGAGTTCAGAGGGGTCCTCAAACGCCTCTGACGGGACGCCTGAGATAGAAAGCGCATCGAATTCTCCCTCGCCGCCAAGCCCGGGGGAGCAAGGCAAAAAAGCGGAAATTTATCCCTGGATGAAAGAGTCTAGAACTAAAGGTATGAAAGAATGCAGTTCTGGACTATTATTCTCGAAACGAACAGCCATCCGAAGTTGAGATGGGTGTGGGGTAGTGTAGATTTTACATTTAACTCTGAAGACGTTTTGTATGTATTCCATCCCAATCACATGGCATGAGCGCTTTATATATCGAAGATTTGAAATAGCGTTTTAACTTTTTTAGACCGCTTTAAGAAGCTGTAATGCATTGATTTAACTCTCGTGTGCCAAAACAAAAGAAAATTCATTGGCCTTTGCTTTTCGGCCTTCTCTTTTGTACCAACATTTACTTGGAGGTGTGAAGACTTTGTTCCTGGCTCAAATAATTATTCGCAACTCGTAGCAGTGAAATATATACTGTAGATATATTCTAATGATATCTTAATCTCCGTTTTGTTATGGTAAAATCTTCTAAAGGTTTGCGTTGCTTGCAGTACGTATTAATCCACGCTTTACACCTTGTTGGCGCCGGAGACAGGCAGTTTTGCCGGGACGCCATGTTGAAAATGTGTTTTAATCCGTTTTCACCCCACCGCAAGAGTCCTAAAATGAGCACCTAGAAGTCGCACATTTTCTTCATCGTGGCAACAGTAAATCTAGCAAAAAAGGCTTCAAATGTCTGTAGACACATTTTGTGCCTTTTCAGGACAGTACATAATCGCATAAGAGCCAATTTATGCTTTCGACTTCCTTTCCATCTTGAATGCCGCTTATAGCTTGTACAATTTTATAGCGTGGCCTAACTTCGAGAACTAACGGTTCTCTGTACTATATACCAGGAAACATTTCTTAAAATATTCATTTATTAGTAAAAACGATGACTGCACTACATTCTAGAAGATTGAAATAGCTCTTTGGAAGCACCAAAAGCGCTCTTTAAGACTCATCGGTGCAAAAAATGTTTGCTTTCCCCGGATTCGGTACTCTGCATTTACTATACTAGTACTTTTGCTTTTTTCTAAAAATACAAAGGCAAATTTAGCAGTCAGTTGAAAACACTATTGCCCGTGCAGTCAGGTTTTAGTTTAGCAGGATTATTTGGGCTAATTTGGCGAGCTTGATTGTGTTTACTTGTCAAATACCTGAGCGTGAGAGCCTCCTATATATTCAAAGTATCAACTTGCGATCAAGACCAAAACTCCTGTCTTTTGTATTGCTTAGTCACTACTTTACAGTCTTAGTTATTAAATAAAAAAAGAGTTTGAAACACATATCAAGGCAATTATATTTAGTTTTTAAGTTGAACTGTACGAAGAGAATATTGTTGTAATTAATGGGCAAAAACCATCGGCTAGATTCTATCGTGGCGCCATTATAACATCAACAGCACGTAGTAAGTCATTACACTAAAAACAGTCTAGCACCTCTAGTTTTATCTTGTTTTATTAGAACAGTAAAACGAATAAATGTTCTGCCGGTTTTTTAATAAGGATGTAACACGCAACTGAAACCCGTAAAGTGCCGCATTGCGATGAGAAAGAAAGTATTAACTCATCAGTGAGTGGTGTACAACAAGCACTTCGAAAACAAACTCAGCTTTAAAACCTTTGCGATTTTCCCTTTAATTTAGAAACTCCAAATAGTAGCATAAATGCTTTCTATTTCTTTTGAGTATGGACTGAGATGGAAGGTGATTTAAAATAACTCTTTGTCGAAAGACTATTAAGAAATATTCACACTTCTAAAGACTAAACTGATCTGCGAATCAAGAAGTATGCAAGGTTTTGAAGAATGCATAATCTATTTGCTGTGAACATTTTCAAGTTCATTACTTGTATGGCTACTGGTTTGCATGTAGTAAAAAAACTTTCCTAACTTTGGTTAAATATTTTTCAGGACAACCGCCGCAGGAAAAGCCAGACCCAACGGACAAACTAGCGAACCGAACAATCTACACGACAAAGCAGCTAGTTGAGCTTGAGAAGGAATTTCACTATAACAGATATCTTTGCCGGCCAAGGAGAATCGAGATTGCACAGTCATTGGGATTAACTGAGAAACAAGTAAAGATTTGGTTCCAGAATAGAAGAATGAAGTGGAAACGAGAAAATAAGCTCGTAGAGAAAGCACTGGAAACAGAAATACAGGACAGGGTTCGCGCTCTGAGCGGCCAAAATGGCGTGAGTGGATTTGGGAGTCTTCCCGTTTTGACACAAAATGTTCTTAATGACCTGAACGGTCTTCAGCAGTTCTCGAACTTTAGCTTCCCGTCTACAGACTTTAATGGAAACTACAACAATAACAACATCAGCAATCAAAGGACATTTTGGCAATCGTCTGCACCAAGCTTGCATCACTTTTAGTGAGGGCGAAAACGCTCTAGTCGCATATCAGGACTCAGACATTCATACATTTGCGAACTGCCAACTGTTAATCATGACTAATTCCTTACAGGGTAAGATTTCCTTGATTCCTTACAAATAAGTTCTGTGTCCATTCTTTGTACGGCTGGTCTCAGTCCGTCAATTCTTTAGATTAATCTCTGACTCTGAGTAAGGACGAGGTTCCTGCACTGAATTAGTGAATAGTTTGGAATTTCTTTCATCTTGTCGGTACGGAAGTGAGAAATGAAGATGTTTGTTATGTTAGTATACTAGTTTTTAGTTGATTGGAAACCACTTGGGCTTTTCCTGAAAGCAAAGTAGTAAATTATAGCGCTTGCAAACCACTGAAGAAATACATTTTATATTGACTGAAGTGCCAGTTCTTAACTGCTTCATGTTGTCAGATAGTTCATCGGTGACCAAACTCGACAGTTAGTTACTGAGTTAAATATCCCTTCTCTCGCTCTGCCTCTGGTGAAAGCACTCAGATGCAAACTGACAGTTTGCAGTAGACGGTGACCTTAACAAATGTTTCCACATATTTCATCATTTTGTTTTGTTCTCATAACAGAACTGATTTTGTAGTTGTTAATGAAAGTTTTGTTGGACTATTAGATTATCTTGTAATATATTTTAGACTTCTTACTGTTTTAGACTTGGATTTGTCGACACATTCTTGGGATAGGGGAAAAGATATCTTAGTTATATTTTTTCTTCTCAGTTAATTCTTGCCTCGCTGAATTTACTTCCAGAACCAACTCAGCTACACGTGGTATCTTTGAATATATAGCACATATCTGTATGTAGACTTTCAGTTGACTGGGATTCAAATCAGATACCAAGTTGATAAAAATTAAAATACGAAGGTTTACATTTTCGAACAGCATTTTTACCAACACTTTTTTCATGAAACAGAACTTTCATTGCCATTGGTTTGCGCTATATTTTGAGGTTTTTTCTTCCGCTTACAAAATTTGATGAACTTCTAGCATCAGGAAATTCGTTTGCAGAAACTGTCAGACTCGGAGAATGATTAATGATTTTGTCTTTCTACTAATTGCTTGCTCTATTTTTAGAAGTAATGTTCTTTGGGTTTCAAACAAGATACAGACAATATTGCGTTGTTGAAATTGAGTAAAAGGCAGTCGTGATGGCAAAAATGCAAGAGTTGTATAAAAGATTATATATAGTAAAAAGGTAGTATTTATTGTACGTTGAAGAGCTCAATCTTCAGTATTTGATGTTCACATTATGTTACAAATAAAACTGATTTCGCACCTCACGTATCGAGTTACTATTTGTAAGTGTGGAATCTTCCATGCGCCCAGGAACAGTCATTAACATTCGTTCAATTTGCGTGATGTGTTTTTCCAAGAGCCATATCTCCAAAAAGTCTGGAAAAGTAATATTTTGTATAATTTGCCGCTTTACTAACAAGCCGACAAGACTATTTGGAATGACCATGTTTGTAGTCAGATATGTTGAATCACAATTTTTTGCTCTTTTCCAACTCACGGCAACTGAACTGTTCTCCCCTAGAAGTCAAAAGTAATTCTCTCTTCTTTTGATTTAAGTGTTATCATTTATCTTTTGACTTTGACGTTTAGACTAGTAAGTCTGTAATCAATGCCCTGCCTGTATATTGTGGTACTGTGGCACTCGCAGATTTATAGGTCTTGTTTTCTATCACAACAAGCAACTGAGTAGTAACGATGCTGCATGCTTCTTTTTGATTACTTTCATAAATCTATTTTAAGGACCTTGTTTGCTATCTTAACTATAGCTTATTTACTCTTCAAATTTTGTGTTTTCAAAGCGCAAACGAAACATCGTTAAAAATGTTAAAAACGTATCTTGATAACTGTACGGAGATACAATGAAACGTGTTGTATTTTTGCAATTTTCAGCAGTACCATTGTCCTTATCTTTTGCATTCATCTGTTTTCATGCACTTAACTGAAGATTCACATATTTAGAGGGAAATATACAGGCAATCAGAGAGTTAAATATCGATTGTCTACATTTGTAAATGTAATTTTCGCATACTTGCGATTATTACCAAGATTTATGACTTGTGGTTATTATTCACCCAATTTAACGATGTTTTTAAAGTTTTTACCAAATATTTTTACGTCATCGATTTGATCTGTACTTCGCTCGGATATGCATGTGGAAAAAATTCAGAGAGAGTTTAAGTGTTGTATATATTAGATCGGAAAGCAGAGTATCAATTCTTTTATGTAAAATACCATATTTATATGAGATGAGAGAGATATATTTCATGAATAGAGAGAAATATAATTCTTGAATATAAGTTAATGAGATATATTTTATGAATATGAACTTAATGAGATTTCACCTGAGATCTAGTTGGCATGAATCTTTGTAATAAAAAGAATGTTTCTGATGTTGATAGACAATAAAGAAGTTCCAGTTTTGTTTAATTTGTCATCTAGTTATTTTACATATGAATACTAAAACCGAATATTCAACCTGTATGGCACTCTCTCGTAAAATCTGGTGTGGCTGACTTCGAAGTGAGAAGAGCCGAAACAGCAGAAAAGGAAAGATACCCAGAAGTCAATCTCGTAATCTGGCTCAGTCCCGCACATCCCCTGTCCACACTGCAATAGACGCGCCTTGGCAGATACAAAACAATACAAACTCTCACGCAAATACTTTTAGTTTTCTGCAGCTTTATGCCAGTGGAAGGAAAGGGGGGAGGGGAGGAGGACGGGGTATCGGAGACAACTGATTCTGCAGCATTATTTTCATCTCATACAACGATCTCGCCCTAATAGCAAAATGTTTCCGGTCATTTTCCTTGGCGGAATTGCACAAGGTCTTTATCAAAGTGTAAATGCTTTTTAGAATGCATTCAATAAGTCATTAACTAGTCACATGATATATACGTGGCATTTGTAATTGGATTTTTCGCCTGTCTCGAAGAGGCAATCCACAAGTTACTATTAATCGTTTGTTTTTTTTCACTTTCTTGGCTATCACTGATTGATCACCCTTATTATGTGAAGGAACAAACTGCAAGATGTGGAAATTATAATTATATTTTAAAGGGACAGTTTCACGGTTAACTTATGCAAAACTGCTGCATGCCAAAACCAGGTCCTCGCATTTTTACGTAGAGTTTATTGAACAATACGATTTCATTGCGAGGTGTCGAGGACCAATGCATTTTGTTGCTGATTTACATTAACTCATAATATTTATCCTACGTTAACCAATAACCGTAATCCGTCAGTTCAATGGTCCTCGAAATTAAACCATCCGTACCATATTTGTAACGTTTAGGGTAGAACTGTGCTTGAAATATTTGTACCAAAATTTATTTTTGTATTTCTAATGTCTTATGTGGAGTAATGGAAAGATCGCACAATAATACTGTGAAACTGCTCCTTTAAGTTTAGGAGTTGCGTACAAAAACGTACTCATGCAGGAAGTGTAGGGAGGGAGCGGGTTTGGAGTTGGGAGGGGTGGTAGAGTCATGCATGGATGAGTGGGACGACACATTGCGCATTGGAGAATTCTCCTAAACTGTTTCTACAGTTTCCTGGTAAACAGGTTGGAACAATTTTACTTTTCATCCTAATTTGCTGTGCACGATCAATTAATATATTTTCAAAACCTGACAATATATTATGTGTGGATCATAAAGTTATGAGATCTTGGCTTACACGTAACGTCATCAAAATCTTAAAATCTAAAGTATAATATCTATAAAGTTGTTCTTCTTACTTCTATAAATATAATTTAGATATCAGTATCCAAAGTATTCTGTGAGCTTATATCAATGTGATGATGCGTGTTTGAATTAGAGCATGTTGAACTTTCAGACTGTCTGATTAGTATATAAATGTCAAGAGACTGATCAACATAATTGGCAAATTTGAAGTGTTAAGACATGAAAAACCATCAGAAGTGCTAACTGAAGTGTTTGTAAGCGAATCTGATTATCTTGGATGAAATAACAACAGTAAGATTCTGGCCGCTATCTCGGCCCCAAAGTTAGACACAAACATGGCCGCCGCATACAGTTTTGAATGTTATTTTTTGGCCATTAATAGCTCGGTTACAAAATACCCTAGGTATTGCCCCCAAATTGCTGTCTTTTGTATGTTTTTCCTGGTCTATGCAGAACATGAATTTTGTCATGCTAATAACAGTTTGTCCAGGGAGAGTTTTTTTTTCTTGAAAACCAAGAATACCGAATGACATTAGTTATTATTATTTGTAAGCGTGAGATCTCTCACGACAGTGTACGTTGCTAACTCTTGTTCAATCTTTGTGATTGATTATTTCCTGTATTTTCATTGTAAATGATAAAAAGTAGTTTTTATAATTTACCTCTTTGCGATACAAAGTGCCGACCGAAGCGATTATTTGTTTTGTAAAATGGACTGATTCGAAATAGATGGAAAACTTATTGACCATTAATTATAAAGATAATTATTATTGGTTAATCAATTTAACCCTCATCGGAATATTAAAAACAAACCAATGGAGAAGTTTGAGGTGCAGTGATACTCTCATATCTTCAATAACAACATCA
>JANSTR010052449.1:0-13066 GCA_025434805.1 Antipathozoanthus remengesaui | reverse complement strand
ACTAGGGCTATCGCTCAGAAGGAATTAATTGGGGTATTTGTACAGCACTGTAACGTTAACCATAAACTACTATATCTATTATTCTTATAACTGTCCAATTAATGATTAAATTGGATAGTTTTTTCAAAGACTTTCATATGGAAATATATGAAGTGTCCAATTTGGAAAAAATAGGATAGTTTACTATGAGCCAATCAGATCCAAGGGAAAAGGAAATTAGCCAATCAGCGCAAAGCAAGCGTCATGCCGCAACCTCGCAATGTTTGTTGACAAATAATGGCGGAGTTTTCTCCGGAGTTGCCGAATTTCTCTCTTTCCATGGATTTGGAAGCGACATTGACGGCACTAATCAAAATGGACGGTTTCCCGTGCTGGAAAAACAAGACTTTGTGAAACAGAGGAACAATAATGTAAACACAAACACAATCAAAGCACTAAAACATGGATAAATGTATTCAATGAGTGGCGAGCTCAGTGCCACGAGCCTAGAAGACTTGACGATATACCCTAAAAAGAACTTGACGGTAGCTGTATAATTAATAAGTAATAGGACTACGTGCTCGTCCAATTTTGGAAATAATTGTTTTCAAAAAATTCCTCGGATTGCCAAATTGGACTCGGCCTACGGCCTCGTCCAATTTTTGGCAGTCTTCGGAATTATTCTCATCCAATTATTTCCAAATTGGACAGCATGTAGTCCTATTACATATACAAATGTGACTTTATTTGATCCAAGAAACAATGCGATTAGGAAAATACATTATCTGAATAGCACCACAGTCTGTACTCACTAATGACTGTGTATTGTTATTCACTGATGTAAAATTAGTACTTGTAGCGTTCCTTTCTGGGACCGTTTGGGTTGACAGTCCCAGCCCAATTCTTGTTTCTGAATCGGTCAATATGTTGCAATCACGTAACTTGACAAAGCTGCGTAAAACTGGCATTTTCTAAATGTATCCGATCGAAAAATCTTAATTTGCTCACAGCCAGGTAAACCTACAATAGAAGTTAATTGGAGGCACCACTTACCTACGAGTTGACAAGCCTTCCTCTGGAGCTTTCCTACCACATTTCCCATTGATCTAAACCCTGATGTGTACACCAAACCACGTCCAGACGCTATCTGGTAAAGCTGTTTTCTGTTATACTTTCTGCCGATTCCAAGAGCAAACATTTTCACTCCCATTCTTCTTAGTTTTCTTGCAGGACCGTAGACTCTGTCGTGGGATATACCATCGGTCATCACTATCAGTACCTTCTTTCGTCCTCTACTACGCCCAAACAGGTAGCGTCTGACATAGTTCAGTGCTCGTCCGCATCGCGTGCCTCCTTTGGGATATCTGACAAGAGGAGTAGACGATACTCAGGTTTGGAATTAGTAAGCGTAAGGTAATAAGAAAATGGTACTTTAATTAATCCAAACATGCAGGAGAAAAGGTTGTTGGTTTCTTCTTTAATCACACACTCCACTAAAGTACTGGGTGCGTATTAATTGGTAAGCAGTAATATAGGTTTCTGTAATTCATTGTACAAACTGCAAGTCGGCGCAATAACAAACACAAATTAACCAAAACAATAATGTATCCATCGTTACTGCTGCCAGACGACAGCAACGCAGCGAAACCTATTGCTGTAATTGTCTTCAAAACTTTGTCCTTTTGTGTAAAGCTGTTTGTTTGAGATTTTTCCTTTTGTGTATGTAGAGTCGCTCGATCGCAAATGTTTGGTTCCTATTTCTTTTATTAGGTATTTTCCTTAATTTCTTGTATCGTTTTCTCCTGATCTTTGCTCGATCGAAAATGACTGTTTAGCCTGGTTTTCATGAGTAACGTAATCGAAAGCGCAGACGTAGAGCTCTTATGTCAGTTATGTCACCGTGAAAACGGGCTTGACGCAAGTATAACAACGACGGAAGAGCACAAGTAAGGTTCAAACACTTCTTCTTAATTCTCGACTTACGCTCCCGTTCCTCGTGAAAACAGAACACGACGCAGACGCCAGGATATTTTGACAGCTGTATATAAATATCTGCATTTTAAGAAAAATCGAAGGGAATTGCAAACCATGATAATTCATTGAAACAATAACTATATCAAAATGATCATATTTCAATAGTCACCCGAAGTATTATTCACGATCCGATAATCGTAACTTTTTCACGAGGTTAAGAAATACTCCTTGGGTTTCCTTCTTCAGTATTATATTTCTAACCCAAAATCGCTTCCTTATTCGTTGTATAGCAAAAACATTCAGAGAGGTCTACCCCTCCTGAGAAAAAAATTAGTGACATGTCGTGCGGTATCTTTTAGTGCAATTTTACAGTTACATTTTAGTAGCTGTCAAAACATTCCTTGCGTCTACGCTGGGTTTGGTTTTCACGAGGAACGGAAGCGACGGAAGCAGAAATGGAGACGGAAGAAAAAGAGAATATTCCGTTCCTTCTGTCTCCGATTCCGTCAAGCTTACGCTTGCAGCAACTTGTTTTCACGGTGACGTCAGACTCTTCCGCTTACGCTTGCGTTTCCGTCGTTTATGTCGCTCGTGAAAGCCAGGCTGAATAATAATAATAATAATAATACTTTATTGCTATAGCGCTTATTCCGAATTGTCCACGAGCGCTAAGATTCAATAGATTTTAGTCAAAAAATACTAATTTACAAATTATTATATAAACCTATATTAAAAATAGCAATGAAATAAAATTAAATTATACGTGATAATACATCTTAAAATCTAAATACATATTTGCATCTTCGGGTCATAAAATGCAGTTATCAGTTAAACTGCTCTGAAATTAAAATATGCTCTTTTAATAGCTCAGTTTTAAGGGCCTTTTTAAACCCTTCTGCATATTCCAACAACCTCAGCTCTAATGGAAGCGAGTTCCAAAGATTGAGGCCATAGACGGAAAAGGCCCTGTAGTCATACGTCTTAAGCTGGTAAGACTGGGTCTTAAGTAAACGTTTTTTTCCTGATCTAAGGTTTCTCCCTGGTCTAGAAAATTCTAAAAGTTTCTTTAGGCAGTCGGATGCCATTCCATGCACGACCTTATGGCTGTATAAGACAATCTTATATTCAATACTCTGTTCGACTTAGCTTAGCGCTATTTCTTTAAGATACTTGTCCTTCGTTTCTGTTTTGTATCGGTTTATCCTGATCTTTGCTCGATCGTAATAGGTTGTAACGCCATTTCTTTGAGATATCTGTCCTTCGTTTCTGTTTTGTATCGGTTTATCCTGATCTTTGCTCGATCGTAATAGGTTGTAACGCTATTTCTTTGAGATATCTGTCCTTTGTTTCTGTTTTGTATCGGTTTCTCCTGATCTTTGCTCGATCGTCATAGGTTGTAACGCTATTTCTTTGAGATATCTGTCCTTCGTTTCTGTTTTGTATCGGTTTCTTCTGATCTTTTCTCGATCGTCATAGGTTGTAACGCTATTTCTTTGAGATATCTGTCCTTCGTTTCTGTTTTGTGTCGTTTTCTTCTGATCTTTGCTCGATCGTAATAGGTTGTAACGCTATTTCTTTGAGATATCTGTCCTTCGTTTCTGTTTTGTATCGGTTTCTCCTGATCTTTGCTCGTTCGTAATAGGTTGTAACGCTATTTCTTTGAGATATCTGTCCTTCGTTTTTGTTTTGTGTTGTTTTCTCCTGATCTTTAGCCGAATAATCTTTTTGAACAGACTTGCTCGGTCAGGACTGGTTACGAGTTGCGCACGCACCGAATAGACCATGACAGAGGTTTTTCATAGCAACCGTAACTACGCCGCCATGACAACATGGCGCCTGGGCAGTCAGAACGGCGAACCCAATCAATACCCTGTTCTTTTTCAACTGCCTCAGCAATAAAGTCATAACAACGAAACAACCCTTTCGTTAGTCACCGAATGTGAGACTGCCCTATCCTTTTGCAAGAAGGAACAGCACTTTTGTTTTACCCTGTGCTTAGTCAACTACCACGTGCTTGGGCAGACCGCACGCGATTTCAGGACACGGTTCAACGTGTATGGCGGATAATTCCTATTTGGCAAAGAGACTGAGACTAGCATTTTTCTTTCTAACCGCGTCACGTTTTTTTCCAATAAGTGATTTATTCAGAATCTATTGGCCCAGGAATTGATTTCAAATGGCGTTTTTGGTAGCTCAAACGACGCTTTCTCCTGTGTAACCGCTTCAGTCAATCAATTAAGAACGCTGGCACTCTTTGTAGTCAAATACTTTAAAATTTGCAACAGTTATTTATTTGATGCTGTTCATTGGCTGTTAATAATAAAAGCAGGGTGCAAAGCAGCACTTGACACCAACCTTCAACCTTCAATTTGAAAACTGCGTTTCTTAAAGATGCTATCTTAAACTGCATGGTAGACAATTTTAAAGTTAAAAAGCTATTCTGATTTCAATTTGTAATTTAACATATCTCATCTTATTAATCTTAACATATTTTGTAATTAACATATACTAATACTTCTAGTCTAGATGTTTTTTTATATCAATCGGCACTCTCGAGGTAATTTTGCAGCTGGTACCTTTTCGTCGGCCTTTGTTCGTGTTCTCCTAAGACAACTAGTGTTTGTGTTCATCTGTCAGCCACTTTTTGGTAAAAATACATGATTCTCACCAAATTATAGTATTTCAGATATTATTTATTGTCACAGACTAGACACAGTTTATCCTCAATCTGTCATGCATAGTAAATGCACGTGCATTCAACAACAAATGAAGTCGAAGCTCAATTCACCATGCAGAAAAAGATGGCGGCTGTACATTTGACCACAATGCCTTGCGAACCTAACTCCGTGAATAGCTGAACGTGGAAGACCATTGTTTGGGAAACGTGCCCATGCACTAAAAACATTGTGTATGATAAGTTTGAAGTTTTTAGATCCTTTCGGTACGTTTTTATAAGTGTTATCGTGTTTCTCGCGCGCTAGGAATTATGGGTAAATGTACCAGTCGCCATCTTTTTGTTATGGCAATTGAATTATTAGGGGCACCAAATTATCGCGACATTCGCCTGGTTCTTCAGACTTTAAAGTGAAAAAGGCCAGAATCCCCAGAAAAAACTCTCTGACATATATAAAATACATAAAATACAAAAAGTACAGTTGGGCAGATTATAATCACATGCCTTGTTCACTCACGTTGTTTCATCTTCAGTGGGAAGGCGTGTCTGTCTAGACTTTTTGATTATGTCGTGGCGTTGTTCAAGGTAAATATTTAAATGTAAAATAAAAGGCAAGTGTGTTACAATTTAAAATAATAATATGTTTTCATCAATTGACTCAACAGACGGCAGCCTTGTTCAATAGTGTTGGCGCCCTTTCTAATTCTAGCTTTCATATTGTGTTGGAGTGCAGTCTGTCTATATTGTTTGATTATTTCGTGACTTGCAAGGACTAAAATAGTAAAATTAATCGAAGATCAATTCTTTCAATGTTAATTTGCCAATTGAAACTCGTTCTTTTTGGCTATATCAACTTATTAAATGTGGTCTGGAAAAGAATGGAAATAATCCCACCGACTCATAGTACTTCGAGAAGAATCTCTCACCTTGCAAATTCACTTTGAAGAACTGGTTTCACCTCACGGTTAAAACTGGGGCGAAAGCGATTGTTTTTGTATTAAAAGGAAAAAACTATCGAACTATTAAGATTATGACTTCCCAAATTCTGTTTGAGTGCAGAATAATATGCTTAAATTAAGCCAACGATGGAAGTAGATTCACAGTAATCCCTTCTTACACTCGATGCAATGAATTTGGCGGCACTTGAAACTATGCACTCGAAGTTTCTCGTTTCAATTTCGGCTGCTAGGTGAAATCGGTTCTTTAAACAGCATTTGGACGCATTTAAATAACCACGTGGTTACTATTTAGTGAATAAACCCCATCTACGCTTTTTGTATTGAGCAATACAGCCCGAGGCTGAAAAAGTGTCCAAAAAGCGAACATTTGCCCGAGGCAGAGGCGAGGGCGAATGTGAAACTTTGAGGACACTTTTTCAGACGAGTGCCTGTATAACTCTAATACAAAAAGCGTAGAATGGTTTTTTTCATGTCCAGAGATTTCTACTAAAACAATTAGAATATTCGCTCTCAATTTCCATCGGCAGTTTGATAGTTCATTCGGCCTAGGGCCTCATGAACTATCAGCCGATAGAAATTGCGAGCTGATATTCTAATTGATAAATGTTCTCCTACCGTATTTTGCTGATGCGGTTGAGTACTTGTCGTTTTGACCTCAATTGGCCAAATGTGAATATTGGATAAGGGCGGAATGAAAACACGACCACGCCAATCCGTGTATAACGACGGTTAATCTTGAATCTCCGCACAACGTTCATCACAAAGTTGAGACATCTCCTAAAGTTTCCCCTTCCGTACATCTCAATACTGCCAGATCCGTCAATCAAGAAACCAAGATCAAGTTTTGCCTTGCAAGCTGTGACAATTTGAAAGGAAAAGCGTAAATTATGAGCAGACATCATAATTGTCATCATTCATTCAATTCCACGGGGAGAGGAAATAGCCTAGGAAAGAGGTTGCTGAGAACAATGAGTAAAAACGCAGTTGATAATCGCTTTCCTTAACGTTTTCAATATATTTGAGTTATTATAAAATAACAATTTCCTCAAATCTGATAGGTTCATTCCACAATCAAAGTTGGTCAAATGGCAACTCTGAACGTGATCTTTCATGTTGCAGTGTCAGTTTATCGATCGGTTAAAATTTGATACTCGCCCCAGCCCCCTGCGCAACTCCGGAATGGCCCATTTGGGGATCTTGGCGGCACATCAGTCACGTATTAACCCCACCCCCCAACCCTAAGGAGTCCGTATTTTCCTGCTCTCCCGAGGTTATTTTAAATATTCCCGTTTTCTACTATTTTTTAATATTCCCTAGTATATTTTCAGGCAAATATTCAATATTTATATTCTGCGATGTCCACGATATGGAAGTATTGTTGTCCGGCCTAAACATAGATCCAGTCGATTGCGCATGTGCAATGGATAATTTGCTGTGCATACCAGGTGCTCTTGTTGCGTCGGACCAGGTGTTTTTGGTTCCCCGTTTAAATCAAAGGATCCTTTGTTTGGATTGTCTTAAAATTTTAGCATTTACATGTGGAGTAATAAAGGTGCTACGAAAACGATGATATGTACGAAAAAATTTTGAAATGATACTGATAAAAGAGTTGTGTTTTAAAATTTTTTAACGAGAACGAGCTTGGTCAAGCAAGAAAGAATAATGCAATAAAACTTGTGATTGGACAAGGTTTTCTACCAATAGATAGCGGTGTTAGAATGAGCCTTGTTTGTACAGCATTGACTGTGAACTGTTGGCGTTTGACGTATGGCTACAGTTGGTTAATGTTTATATTTGTTTTTCCAGACTGGCTAGATTATTAAATCATTTCATTCGGTAGCATTGAAATTTAAATTTGGCTTGACTGAAGTACGTTAAACTGGATGGAATTCAATGGAACACATCAATGATGCTGGCCACGATACTGTGCAGGTGATTTCACAGCCCTCCTCCCACAACATTCGACATTTCTGTTGAATTTCGCGTTCAACATGAAAAGTGTACACAAAAAATTATTAATTCCATGGTTGTTAGAACTATTTGAGAAGGATTGCTTTTAAGCAGAATAGTTAAGCAAAACGTCTCGGTTTCAGCGAAATATCTTCGTTCTCACTTTCGATCGATCTTTCACAGACCTGTTGGTTTTTTAGTGATGACAGGCTAGAGTATATTTTATCCAGTTCTCTAGTTCAATATATCTCATTGCTTATCAGTCATTTGCTTTTATAGGTCACCGTTTTGTTCTTTGCCAAGTGCCGGGAATTGGTAGAAAAGAGTTCCGTTCAACTAAACATCGCTAGAACCCTTTCTGGAAGTAAATTGATCGAAGCGCTTTTGTTTTCCTTTCCAAGGTGAGCAGACGGTTTATGGTTATAATGTGTTCTTATTTTTTGAGAATGTGAGCTTTTATTGTCTTTTACATCAACTGTCAATTTATTGTGCTGCTAAGAAGCATCGTCACCTTCGTTGCAAAATATTCAATTGTTCCAAAATGGTTCTTGATACATTCACTTTTGTCTACAGGCAGAAAATAATTAAGCTAAATTTAATTGTATGCATCTTTCCAGCCTTTCAGAAGTCGAACGAAATCTTATTGTTGCTGTGAACCAGAAATATATCGAGAGAGATTCTGATATCGAGCTCCGCGGTGGTGAAGAGATCGCAGTTATTCCCCCCATTAGTGGAGGATAGATGAGGGAAACTTGGTGGGTGTAAGATATATAGAGAACTTGTTTTATTATCAGAGTTGCCAAATTGTTGTCAACAAAGACTAAATTTCTATAGAGTGTATTGAATACATTGAAAACAATTTGCCTTCAAATCTGACCGTGTCAAGGGAGATCAAATGTGAATTCTCAATTTGGCTACTTCATTTAGCTTTGTAATGTCCTTTGGCTTTGCGTATCTGCCATGATATAAACAACTTTATGCGGTGGATCTGGTTTTCTACTCTTTAATTTAATCAATTTGAAATTGACATTTGGCCATTAAACTGCACTGGTAGATCTGCTAACAGTTGCAATGATTGATAAGTGACAATATATTAAGAGTTTAGTCTGCATCTATATGCATATATAATTTGTTAAACAGGAACTAACAAATATATTTCTGTACAAGATATTTGTTTTATAACTGTTACCAGTTGCTGTATTGACAAAGCTCATCTCATTCAGCTTGACTTCTTTTTTACTTGGATTGTAAGAAAAAAATATTTCTAGTTGGACACTTTGAAGTGAAATGCCATATGAAATATTTCTCTGTCTGGAGTAGGCCATTAAATATGAATTTCATACAATGTAAATATAATATTCAAATTTTTTACTTGCTAATGATTACAGTAGAAACTTCAGTTTTCTAGTTTCCTCTCTTCTTATTTTTTGATGATCAAACTTTTTGAATAGAAATTTTGCCAAGTCAGTGTATTGCCAATGAACAGTTCCCCTCCATATTAACCATATTATTTTTTCTTTTGTTTTATGGTTTAGTAAGTATGTACAAAAATATGTCTCAGTCTAATATTAATAACATGATGTCATGTGTCCCAGTACCAACATGAAAAATGTTACAGGATTAAGATAAATCTTTTAATTTGTATTTCAGTATAGTTTTAGTAGCGTAATAATTTAAGAAGGTAAAGAATTGCGACTGATTGCCAAGCAGCTCGTTATTTTCCATTTCCAAATATACGGCAGCTGGCTTGTTTTTGACTAAGGGCATAAATTTAAATAAACTGGTTTTGGTGTTTACCAGCAAAAACCGGTTTTGTGTACATGTATGGGTGATATTCATTTACTTTGAGTACATTTTGGTTTTCAAAATACAGGTATTTAATATTAACCTTTTGCTTGCTTAGTTTCTAGAAGTCAAATTAAAGTTGCCAAACTTTATGAAAATTCTGAACCTCAGAATTTGTTGAAACACTTAGCATTTCCTGATTCTACCTTTCAAGATGAGCAAAATGAATGGTCACTCTGTAGGGGTTCAACAGCTGGTTCAGTTTTTCAGATAATTGCTTAATTTATGTGAAAATATCTGAGGTTCAGCTGAATAAGGGTTAACATGCTCACCTCAAAAGGGAAAAATGAGCAAGAAATACCAGTAATACCTGATAGCAATACCTATATATAAAGATGTCCTTAACCCTTTTCCTCCTGACTTATCAATTTAGTAAATTTATCAAAATTGTCAACTTCTGAATTTCATGAAAAACTGAACATTTTCAGAATCTACTCTTTGAGACAAACAAAATGAATGGTTACTTTATAGAGTTTCATCAACTGGTTCATAAGTTACTGGACATTCTTGGTTTATTTGAAATCGGGGTTTATTAGGGAAAGGGTTAAGATATATATTTGGAAGTAAGGCTGCATGTGCTAGGGAATTAGTGAACGAGGATAGGTCTTAAAAGGCCTTTTTTGTCTCAGTTATTTAATTATGAAATACATTCCAGTTTATGTGTTCCATCACCCTAGTTTTTAAGATTTTTTATATTATTTAATATGTATTCTGTACATTATATAGACAACAGTGATTTACTGGAAAATAAGCCACATATAGGAACCATATAACACTAAATCTGGGTCACAGAACTTAGCATATATTTTATATTTCACTAGTGAAGATCACATTTCCTGCCTTCTCGGTGCAGGTGTGCCTTCTCTCCCACATCTGTTCAGTAATCAATGTGGCTGGTGGCCATGGAGCAATTTAAATATCACAGATGAAAAAATGGATTCTTTTCAGATATTTTTCTTGTCATTAAAAGATAAAATCCATATCTAATGTCGCAACAGAGAACAATCCTCTATAATTTTATTCTACTATTTTTAAACAAACATGTAGGGTTTGATCATCTTGTGTACTAATGTGTACTTGAAGCATTTCTTGGATAATTTGAAATAAATAATTATACAATGTCATTACATTATTGTGTACATTGATTTACATATTATTAAATGCAAATTTTGTTATGGACAGCTCATCATTGGTACATGTATAACATTAATCGGCATTTATCAGCTTATATTGATCATGTCTATAACTTGTACAGTAGTTGATTGTTGGCCTAAAATATCAGAAAAATCTCTACCTTAACTATTTTTATTATTTGATTTTCTCAGCCTAGTCTGTACAATTCAAATAGGTTGTTAGAATGTATGGTTCTGTGTTATGATTATTAACATCAGTAATATGAGTATATAACTTATTTTCAAGATTCCAAACATCACTCACATTACATTAATTTTATTTTAGAAATGCTTCCGCAAAATCGATCTTTCTCTCTCTCCCCACATTCTGGAGTCAGTTATCAAAAACTGTAATGAGTACATATTGAATGTGTAAACTAATGTGCCTTTAGTAGTACCCAAGAACTGTGTAATGTAGATATACTGTGGCTGTGTCGAACCATGTGAGATGCATAGATCTTCACTTCTCTATTTTCTTGTTTTCCATGTTATTTTATTATGCATATTAAAGGTAATAAAAATATATAAAATTTCTTATCTGAACAGCAAGTGTATCCAGAAAGTGAAGTCTGACATGGGTGATGATGTGATTGTGATAACCTCAGATGTGCTACAAGTTGAAAAAGTTACGACTCATGTTCAGTCACCCTCTGCTGGGGCAATTTCCATTTTTGTAGGTAACTGACCATTGTGTTTAATTAATATTATTGATTATACTTTAAAGGTTGTCAATAATAATTGCAGCCTTCTCAAAATGATTCAGGGTAGTACAGTACTGTGCAGAGGTAACATACCATGACCCGCGGGTTGCGGGTCACCCGAGGGTCAAAGGCAATACAAATATGCACATATTATTGAAATGACCCGCGGGTACGTACAAATCTAAAGTACATAATATACTGTAGTGGGATTAAGTAACACTAACAGAATCGTTATTTTTCGCCCATTGTTGTCCAACCATACTTGAATAGAAATTGTTGAAGCTTCGTTCTAGCTGTAATGAAGTTTCGATTATAATGTCGGCAGTACTGTAATCGGCTACAAAAGATCGGTCATCGCTGTTCATAAATATTGTAGGCTTATTAATAACACCGCAAACTTTCACAAGATAGCAGGTTCTTGGTCTTTTGAGGAATTATAAACAGTAAATGGTAAAGTTATTGGAGAGTTCAATCGAATTGAACGGGAGATTGATTTGCATTTTGGTTACGCAAAAACAAACTCTGCAACTTACACTGGTTAATCAATGACCACGCAAATTTTCAGGTTTGGTCTGTTGAGCAATTCTAAACCGCAAGCTATGCAAGAGGTCAATCGAAATTAGCGGGCAATTGGTTCAGCTGCAGTATTGGTTAAATTTAAAACTACACCAGATATTTTATTCAATGTTTCGTTCAGAAAGAACATCAGTTCAAGGGACTTTTGAAGTCGCATGACTCGCGTCCGTGAAATTGTTGAAAACCACCAGGAAGAAGCTGTCAAGTTTCAACCAATCGCACCAAATCACTCCCACGCATAATTTTGTGAAATTGACAACTATGTTAATTGTTTATTCAATCGGTTTTTGCGCTCAAATTATTCTTCTTCCAACTAAAAGTTCAAACATTTTCTAATTTCAAATCACTTAACTTTAAAGTCTGACAGCTGACTTCTTCTTCTTGAATTTGACTGAAGAGCGACGTTTGGCCTGGACCTAAAGTTGTTGTTTAAACGTCACTACAAGATGTATTGATCATGGTTACAATCGAACACAAAGCGTCTGTCTATTCTATGCCTTGTTTATTGGATACAACTGTTGCTGCAGTTGCTGCAGCCTGAAGTTGTTTATTTTGTGCAGTGTTAGTCAGTGAGTATGAATTATAATCATGCTTGTTATATCTCCTTCCAATTCCAGTTCCAGTAACAGGACGGCGGACTCGATAATACGCAAATTTTTGCTTCTAGTTCTATTTTGGTTCACCGACGTCACAAGGAGAAAATTAAATCCATGCTGAAGTCATTTACCAGATACTAGTATCTGCATGACTACATGCATATATATTTTTTCTATTTCCTTACGGACCAAGTTTCAAAGATCGACCAGTGATTGATTTTCAAACAAACTTCTCAGCAGCATTGCATGACATGAGTGCAGTGTGTATTGTTATTTGAGCACTTGCCAAATAATTATAACTAATATAATTATAACTCATAATTATAATAATTATGACAGGCACTCTATGGAAACTATCTTGTAACGAAAAATAAAATGTTGTTTGTTATCAATGTGGATTATGTTTATTTTTTCATTAGTTTTTTGAAATTTCCAACTTGACCAGCGGACAGAAGATACCGCTCGACCAGCTTGCTCGACTATTCTAGTATTTTGTTTGACTACTATTTATTGAAGACAGCATCGGCAAAGAGGACATTGAACGGGCAAAGATTTTCACTTCGGACGCGACGGTGTGAATGATTCTTGTTTCACGATCAAGACTCTCGCTACAGTACTACGGAATTGCGTAGACTTCATG
>JANSTR010052338.1:0-13067 GCA_025434805.1 Antipathozoanthus remengesaui | reverse complement strand
CCAATATTACAATATGAATATTAATAAAAAAAGTCACTATTTACAAGTTTACATATGTCACATCAATGAAAATACCAGCTGCAGGTGAGCTAATTTTCGTGTAAAATGATATTTTTCACATGTGAAAATAACATATGTTACTGATATATCTTTACACTTGAAAATCACATATATGGCTATACACTTTAAATCTGGAGCCTCAAATTGCACCTAGAACTACAAGAAAAATATTAAAAGTGAAAAGGTTTGTAGTGTTCAATATGAACAGTGATCAGCTGGCACCTGACCACTATTAAATCTTTTATTACAGAGTCAGGCCAATAAAATCCAGTCACTATTATGAAATTAGTATTTCAAATAACCAGTTGGTCTGACAGTGAGGAAAACATATAAAATCAATCCCTGGTTTTTTAAAATCAACCCCTGGTTTGGTATTTCATTGGTCATTTCTTATATTATAAATAGAACCACAGGCAGCCCAAGCTTAGGGTTTATTAGAGTATTTAGTCGGTGGAGTGATAGTTGACTTTCAGGTTGTATGGCAATAAGTATCACTTTCCTGAAATTGTTAATAGTAGGTGTCGATGACATAAATAAAGCTTCCTTACCTGAGTTGGTTCTTCCTTGTGTTATTTTTGTACATTCTGGGGCCATTAGGGGTGATTTGGAGGTGATCTTCATTTTGGAGTCCGAAATGAGAAATGTTGCATTTCTGTGTGACAATGTAACATCCTCTATATAACACACAATTGTATAACAAGTTTATTTAATTACAAAGCACCTACTTGAAAAACAACAATACCCAGTTTCCCTCTCTCAAATGCTGGTAGCAATGTATGATTAAATCTCTTCCAGATCTTTCCTTGTGTTTCCTTAGATAATGACGACCATGAAATTGAGCTCTGAGCTTGTGTTATTTCCATTGGGAGCTCTTCACGGATCCCATGAGGAATGGTATTCAATGGTGCAACCTAGCAATAATACAAATATGCACACAAATGTTTTCATTATAATTGCATGGCTTATTAAATATGCATGTTCATGAATTCATAAACAAGGTATGCAATCATGTACATTTGTGGTCCATATCTTGGCAGGAAAGTTTAATATAATATTACAGCACTTGGCATATATATATATATATATAGACAATGTATAGAGCTTCTCTGGGATTATTCTGTCATTTATATTTTGGGAGTCTCACAAACAGGGTTATATTTTTAAGGCTTTTATGGACCAATATGTCAGTGGTAACCTGCCTGTCAAGTAAGCTCGATCCTCAGGAGCAAATGGTATTTAAACACAGTTATCAATATTTTGTGTGTACATGATCCCACAACTCAGTAGGGTCATTATCCCTTGGAAGACACTGCAAATAAAATCAAAATTAATTTTAAGCAATACTTGATTTACAGAGCTGAGCAAAGGATATCAAAATCCAATCCAATTTTATTATTAATTGTGTCACCCTGGGTACTAGAGATCAATTCACTCTTGAAACTGAAATATAAATCAATATAATTATTGTGTCTGTGAGACTAATTTGAATGTTTAGTCCCTAAATTTTAAGATCAAATTGTTTCCATAATGATCTTTGAACATCTGTTTTGAAAAAAAATGACGGTCATATAAAGGTTGAAGAAACCGAGACTGTGGAAGATCACCAAAGTTCCACACTATCTGTCAACTGTTGAGAATCTGATCTTTTGATTTTAATGATATAGACTAAAATGATAGATCCCTTAACCTGAGAAAGCTCCAATTTACCGATTAGTTAATATTTTGCTGAAATATATATGGCAGCATTTGATTTCTCCAGTTGGCAGTAATACATCTAAACCAGGATTGGGTATTTTGAGGTAACACCAAGTTCTTGCTGAGGTATAGTTTATCGGGTGTTGTCCCAAATTTGCCCTCTCCTGCACCCCCCTCCCCTCCACCCCCAGAGACTGAAACACCATCAGCCGGGAGCACTAATTTTTAAGTCAAAACTAAAACGCACAATGGCATCTTCCATTATGAGGTTCATCTACGTATTAATTTATTAATTTCAATATCAGCAAAATCCTTTACCCACAAACCTTTCTCGTAAACAGCCCGAACGCTTTGAAATGGAACTTGAAGCCACAAGGAACTCGTTGCACCCAGCGTTCGACTGCTAAAGGCGAAGGAATCGCATAATTACTGGTGTCACACTCAACACAAGAGAAGAACCGAGAGTAATGTTCCAGTCTTTCTTCGGATGTTTTCACCGAAGATGGGTAAAACCGTCCACACTTGAGCAAAGACACATCGGACCATCCACAGGTACCCTGCCGCACTTTGCCCGCCATTTTCTTCCACCTCTTCTAAATGATCAGGAGCCTGGCACTAGCTCCTAATTGAGCAACCTTTGCTAACCCTTCCCTCTGTCTCCTTTGCCCACTTTGGACACAAACTGCAAGACTTTTTAAGAATACTATCTGGCTCACTCTATTTTCCACATAAAAGCACAAGTTTTTCAAAATTAATTTCGATTTATACAGTGGAGGGTATATTACAACCACTGTGTATCGTCAGATAAACTCGAGGGACAACCACACAGCTCTGGACCAGGACCTGAAAAATTCGCACAACTGATCAAACGACTGGCAAATGAGCTTCACCATTGCCGAGTGTAATATATTGTCCATAACAAATACGCGCAAGCCTAGTATCTACACGTACAACTTAGGCTCTGAACAAACTTTAACAGAGACTTCACAGAAGTACTTTTAATAAGGTGTGGCCATCTGAACAACAAACTGCGCTGGGGAGACCACTGCAACATCATGGCACACAATGCAATCGATCAGAACATTATTGAAACCTTGCGAGCAGGATGTGAGGAAAAGAGCCTATGAGACACTAGTGAGGCCACAGATGGAATATGCTTCTTCACTATGGAGCCCACACACTGACCGCGATATCAACAAACTAGAGTAAGTACAGAAAACGCATAAAGGTTTGTTACCGAAGACTACAGACTAATTAACCACGAGCACTACAAGCCTCGTGAATTCAGTCGGAAGGGACCCTCTATAGAGCCTCTCAAGTCACCATGTTGTACAAAATCCGCAACAACTTGATTAATTTATCTGCACCAACCGCCAACAAACAAGATCAACCAGGAATAAATGTACACAGCTATGGCTACTCATTCTTCCCTCGAGCCATCAGAGTCTGGCGCTCACTTCCACTGAAGCTATTGCTTCTAAATCTCTGGGCAGTTCCAGGGTTTGGCTACCACCCACATTAGAGTCCTCCAAGCCACAGGCCATCTGAAAATATTTTTATAACTGTGCACCTGTATGTTTATGAACACAACACTTGCACATTATAGTATATTGAATACTTACACCTGCACAAGGCAATATATATTATTATCATTATGACTGTAAATACTGTTATTAATATTATTTTTCTTGCACCCTCCTGTCACTAGCGATCGCTAAAAAGGAGGTAATGGAACTAGTGAGAACTTAGAACTAAATTGAAAAGTCAGGAGGGAAAGGGTTACCAAACATTCAAGTAGATCGATTCAAGATAAAGGTACGTTAACTCGACCAATCTCAAGATTTTTTCCTATTTTAATTTATTCAGCATTGGAAATCCAATTCCAGATCACCTTTGCCATTCAAGCTCAATTTGCAATGTCGATCAACGTCAACAAAGCGCTATTCCGTGTCAACAAACCAGAGTCGAGCAAACTCGTTTCCCAGTCTTTTCGATCTTCTTGAATGTTCGCTTGAATAATTTTGTTGATCATGAAAGTATTTTCAAACGTTGATTGTTGGACTAAAGTAGCTTGATCTTGATTAAATTTCTTCAATTTAAATCAACATTGTGCTTGAACTTCAATAAATTCAGTTCCGTTGAATGTGAATGAATTTTTTTGCCCCGGCCAAACGGCCGCCTATCATATAAATAGTACAATTTTAAGAAACAATTTTATGGAAACTATATTAACTCATAATTCTATGGAAAACTATATGTTTTACAAAAAATTAAGTGCGTTTGAATATTTGTATTAGCAAATGAAACAGCAAGAATTACCATACCGTGACATTCGCGCTCGCCGAAACACAGCTCAAACACTGCTGGAAGTATATGTAATGAATTCAGTATTGTTCTCCGGTCATGAGACAATCGTATGATTTTTTTGAACCAATCAGTACTGTTTTAACTTAGACTATAATATATTATAGTTGTCATGCTCCATCGCGAGTTTTGAACAAAGATTCATGTGATTTGGTACATCTTTAATATGGCAAAGAGTTTATCTGATTCATTTGCCGCTCTACAGTTAGAGACGGTGCCTGATGAATTTCTAGCATGGTTTTGGAAAGGCACTAATGGAAATAACTTAATCAAACAGCTAAACAAGTTTGCAAGTAATCGTCATTGGGACGATCGCATTCGCCGACAGAAAGATCATCCCGTTGTGTATGCTATAGTCGTGAATAATTTTCCACATGCTCGAAAACAGGATAGTCAATGGAAGCTAGTTAAAGTTGGTTTTACTCACCAGTCTATCGAAAAGGATAGCAACAATCGTATGGAGATATTACAAAAGCAAATTGAGTCGAATCTTAATGAAGACCCAACCGAGGCAACGGCATCAACACGTAAGGTAACGAAGGTAACTGCAGCAATACTGTTTGCATTGCGAATCGGATCCGTTGACACCACACCGTTTCACGATACAGAAGATCGAATACGAAGAAAGGTTGGGCTACCAGTAAAGAAAGAAACGGCAAAGCTATTAAATCTGCCTGTACCTACAGAGTGGGTAGTAACAACCCAGAAACACATTGACGAATTTATGGAGCTGATTAAACAGCAAATTGAGAAGATAAAGAGTGGAAGTTCGGAAGATGACGTGATTGATATTTTCAAGAAGGTCGATGCACCAAAAAATCTACCCGAAGAGTATCAAAATTGGGTAAAAGAACTAAAGAAGGAAAGAGCGAAACAAGAAAAAAAATGACCTAAACGACTGTCATGAATGAATCACGCCTTCGTAGACGTGCGAAGAAATATAAACAAGAGGCTATCGCGGTATCCTTACTCGCGCCAGGGCATATTGGGACGAACAGTGCAAACATGGCGCGGATGATATAATACGAAGCAGGATCCAAGGAAGTTTGAGTGATATTAGGACCTTTTGAGATATAAATTATAGAGTTTGAGGCAGTGTGCCACATATACTCCTTCAAATATTGTCTATTAGCATTACTGACAGTAGTATCATGATGGAATTCTAACTAAGTTACCACGAATCTTTTAGTAGCATTGCTTACAATGGTGCAAATAAATATATGAAGCATTTTAGCCATGATCCACAAAAGTATATTCGTTCTAGTACACATGTAGCCAATACCATTTTGACTACAAAACGGGTGCTGTAAATTGTCCTGTAGTAGATGTAGCATATACCTGCTGTTCCAACACCAGACGAACTATAGTAGCTTTAAACTGATTTTTCTTATATATATCGTGACCATTCTCTGAAACTGTTCTAGAAGAGCATGCAGTAGTCCTGTGCTAACTCAGTTATACAAATACTGAAGCGAAAACACCAAAATAGAAGCAGTTGAAAGTATTGAATAATAAAAGAATAAGTTTAGAAAGAAAGTCACTTGTTTTGTTTGTGGTTACAAATTACCAATTTTGAATGCATTTCTAGCGATTCTAGAAGCTCAGGTTTTCAAAAATTTCCGGGGGAGCATATGCCCCCGGAACTCGCTCCTCGTGGTAGTGCCCACCCAATCGAAAAATTGCTGCGTGGTCCCTGTTGAATGTGAATGAAGTTTTTGCCCCAAACGGCCGCCTATCATATAAATGGTACAATTTTACGAAATAATTTTATGGAAACTATATTATTTTATAATTCTATGGAAAACTATACATTTTTGAAAAAATCAAGTGCTTTTGAATATTTGCATTAGCAAATGAAACAGGAAAAATTAACGTACCATGACATTCGCGCTGGCCGAAACACAGCTCAAATACTGCTGGAAGTATATGAATTTTAATAGTGTTGTACTCAGGTCATGAGACAGTCGTATGGTTTTTTTTCAACCAATCAGTAACGTTTTAACTTAGATTATAATATATTATAGTTTTCATGTTGCATCGCGAGTTTTTCACAAAGATTCATGTGATTTTGGTACATCTTTAAAATGGCAAGGGGTTTATCTGATCCATTTACTGCTACAGTTAGAGACGGTGCCTGATGAATTTCTAGCATGGTTTTGGAAAGGCACTAATGGAAATAACTTAATCAAACAGCTAAACAAGTTTGCAAGTAATCGTCATTGGGACGATCGCATTCGCCGACAGAAAGATCATCCCGTTGTGTATGCTATAGTCGTGAATAATTTTCCACATGCTCGAAAACAGGATAGTCAATGGAAGCTAGTTAAAGTTGGTTTTACTCACCAGTCTATCGAAAAGGATAGCAACAATCGTATGGAGATATTACAAAAGCAAATTGAGTCGAATCTTAATGAAGACCCAACCGAGGCAACGGCATCAACACGTAAGGTAACGAAGGTAACTGCAGCAATACTGTTTGCATTGCGAATCGGATCCGTTGACACCACACCGTTTCACGATACAGAAGATCGAATACGAAGAAAGGTTGGGCTACCAGTAAAGAAAGAAACGGCAAAGCTACAGGCGTACCTACAGAGTGGGTAGTAACAACCCAGAAACACATTAACAGAATTAAAGCGCTGATTAAGACGGTAAAGAGTGAAGGTTCGGAAAATGACGTGATTAATATTTTTAAGGATGTCAAGGCACCAACTATTGCTAGTCTACCCGATGAATTTCAAAATTGGGTTGAAAAATAAAAGAGCGAAAGAAGGAAAAAATGAACTGAACGACTTAGTAACAACCCAGGATCACATTGAGACATTAATAAGGCTGATTCAACGGCATAGGAGTGGAAGTTCGGAAGATGACGAGCTAATTAATATTTTTAAGGATGTCAAAGCAAACGACTATTGCTAGTCTACCCAGAGTGTCAAGTTTGGCTTTTATATAGAAGAAAAGAACGAAAGAAGGAAAAAATGAACTGAACGACTGTCATGAATGAATCACGCCTTCGTAGACGTGCGAAGAAAGAATATAAACAAGAGGCTGCCGCAGTATCCTTACTCGCGCTAGGGCATATTGGGAGGAACAATGTAAAAATGGCATGGATGATACAATACGAAGTAGGATCCAAGGAAGTTTGAGTGATATTACGACCTTTTGAGATACAAATTATAGAGTTTCAAGGCAGTGTGCCAAATATACTCCTTCAAATATTGTTTTTATATATAAGCATCACTGACAATAGTATCGTGATGGTATTCTAACTAATTTACCAAGAATATTTTAGTAGCATTGCTTTCAATAGTGCAAATAAATATATGAAGCATTTTAGCAATTATCTTGGCAGTTCCAGTGCAAAGATCAGCAGGTGTTGTGATACCATGGTTGGATATGGCGACACAGTGCAAATCTTGCATGACAGACTAACATCCCATATAAAGAGCATTGATTATATCCTGTGATCCACAATAGTATATTCGTTCTAGTATAAATGTAGCCAATACCATTTCCGACTACAAAACGGGTGCTGTAAATTGTCCTGTGGTAGATGTAGCATATACTGATTTCAATGTGAAGCTTGCTGATACTGTTTAAGTCAAAGCATGTCCAATAACAGCATTTGTACACGTTTTCTGTGGCCATGGAAGGTCCAGTGACACCATATAATGATCGTTGCATGGTTGAAGTATGAATGTAGTTGATACGGTATGCTTACTACAAAGCAGACAATATTATGACGTCCTGTGGAGAATTTCTTGTTATGTACACCACCAGTAGAAACTGTGTTGTAGCAAGTAGAAAAATGTCATCTGGAAATTTTTCTGTCATCCATTTCTACAACAAGAACAGTAGATTAAATTATAAGCGAACATCATATTTATAGCTATTATGAATGGAAATGTTACTAAAATGTTATAGTACTGTATTTACTTGGGCAACAAAACAACGCTTATTGTGTACTTCCTGGATATGGAGAAATTAGGGCATGAGGGTGCCGCTTGTGAGTCATTGCAACCCAAGGGACTATATCATACTCTGGATATCAGAACTATAAATTTTGATTAAAAAAAATTATCAATACTATATTTAAAACTAAACGATGATCTCTTCTTAAACTATCATTATGGAAAAGGCTGATTGGTTGTGAGAAAATAGTTTTAATTCACTTGGAATACAATTAGAGCATATTGGAATGAGTCCTACATAAATGTCTTTAGTCTTTTGCTTTCACCGTCATCAAGTTAATACTAAAATCACCAAAAATCATATCAATAGAATTTATAGGAATAATTTGCTATATTTCGTCCACATATTGATGCATATTTAACAATTAGAATATGAGCTCGCAATTTCTATCAGCTGATGGTTCATGAGGCCACAGGCCGAATGAACTATCAAACTGCCGATAGAAACTGAGAGCGAATATTCTAATTGTTTTAGTAGAAATCTCCAGACCTTAAATAAACCATTGTATAAAATTGTAAAATTAAAACTTCGGTAAAAAAAAGTCTTCGAGTTTCAGTTTGTGTTACGGAAGACTCGCGTTCACCAGCAAAACAAAGTTTGCTTATATTATTTAAGTTAAACATTGATCACACCATATTTTGTGACCCTTGTGGGTTCTATTGGAACGGCTTTGGATATAGCAGGCTTTCAAACATCATTGCAATGGGAAACAGACTCCATTTCCGATGTGAGAGAGGAATGTGTCACGGAGGGGGTCTATTACCTGATAGACCATGAGTAGGATAGCCAATCAAATTGAAGCATTTGCATTAGACAGTGACTAAATTTCTACTAATCAGCCATATTAGGGACCTTGAGCAACGACGACAGAAACGTCAACGAGAACGGCTGTTAGATTATCGAGTATTGTTTTCGTGAAGGTGCGCGAATATCAAGAATTAGAAGCCTTAATTCTTGAATCCGAACGAACATCATGTTAGTTTATATTTCTGCGTTCACATTCTCTACAAAACCCCAAAACTAAACTTTTCACGTTGTGTATACTGTAATTAAGTCCATTGTTTTCTGTTGTTCTCGTTGACGTTCCCGTCGTCCTTGCTTAAGTTCTCTAGTAAAATGCTTCATTTCATCCGTCTCGTAGTTGCCCAAACGTTGAACATTTTAAGAGAATTTGGGTTTGCGCTGGTCATATATATAAGTAATTATCTCTGCCATATGTCAAATGAAAAACGTCTACACTGTTATTGAGCCAAACCTTTTCAAGAATTAATGAGCAATACAAGAATATACTCCTCTCTGTTCCTAAATTAAAAGTATTAAAAATAAATATAAACAAAAATAAATTAACAAGGTTATTTGGGCGGCTACGAAAAAACTCGGCGAGGGAGTTGTGGAAGCCAAACGTCTCCTAGCGAGTTCGTTTACAAGTCAAGCAGTAGTAACTTCACCTTCTCTGTGCAGCCTTTCCAAAAGATAGCAATCAGATAGAGGCAGGCAATTGGTGGAGAGAAATACGCGCTGACGGCTTGAATGTAAATGAACAATTGACCTCCTTGTACGTTCTGAATGACTGGGATCCACAAGATACCGACGACAGTCATAAGCGCTACGAAAACTCTACAAATAGATTGGATACAAACGTAAATATATGTAGAATATACTACTGTACAGGCTGGCGACAAGATAAGGAATTTATGTTGGAGTGGCAAGAATTTTCAAACGAATGAGTCACTCTTACTACGAGAACATAAAACCCATATCTTTTCATTACCGTGTAATGTTCTAATATATGGGCAATAAATATAAGCGGTTCGATTTAAAAGCGGGAAAGGTTCACGACTGTATCACCTATCCATACATCACGCAAGTGCGTATTAACATACAGGAAATACACAACTCTGGACCAGGATGTAGTGTTACAAGTAGTAGTCTAGTTCTCAGTAAAACGAAAGTGAAGGTACTTAGTTGAACGTTACTTCAAAATACGGTAAGTTAAATACTGAATAATCTCACAAAGCGCATACAACCAGGGCCCCAAAGCACTGAGGGAGCAATAAATTACCTAAATTTGTATTTTTTTCTAAAAAGTTTTAAAACAGATCTAAAAAAAGAATAAAGTCTTCTCTAAATTTTCAACCGCCTTCTGCGATCTTCCTCAGAGTAAATGAGCTCGCATAAAAAACGTAGAACTTCTTTTATTCTATTATATTCTATTCGATCCCATTCCATTCCAATCTATAGCTATTCTATTTTATTGCATTCTATTACATTCCTATTTCACGTTTCGCAAAGCTTCTTCATTAAAAGAACTGGTTTGTAATCTACCCCCTTCAATAGCTGACACCTTTCACCGCCCCTGCATCGTCACTGCATATCCTTACGTTTGTATGCTTGTTATGTTGTCCGGAGCTTCGTTGACCTGCTCTTTTGAACCATAGTGTGCGCTCCTTGGGTCCGTCCCTTCTGAAGTCATAGCTTGAAATCTTGGCTATAAAACAGAACTGCAAATGTTAAGGTGGAGATAATAACAAAGATCTAGGAGACGTTTTTCATCACAAGACAATGCAAAATCAATAAGAAAGTCTAAACTGAATATATAAAATGCTTCCTTTTACCAGAAAACAAATAGCACGTTCTTGGGACCACATATATTTATGCAGAAAGGTCATGACTGGAAGTGAGTCAGTTTCGACATAGCTATCATTGAGGTCAGGGGCACAGTTCTACCTCAAACTGGACTGTCGCAGATTAAGTGTAGAGTAGCAACACAAGTCTTAGTACAGCAAACACCACTGTATATACAGTATTACCGGCCCCAAAACAGGTAGGATATCAGATTATTATAGAGGATCAAATAAAATACTGCAACTCTTAACAGCATTGAAGTGGTTTTAATAATGCAACACAACACCACCACTAATCACGAACATAAACGTAATCGTTTTTATTGCGTTCATCTCTAGAAGAACGAAACAAATTTGTGTCGCTGGTTCAGCTTCTATGCCAGGCAACTAGTATACGAGTTAGGGTTTATTTCTGGACTTACGATACATGTATAATGGATCACCAGTCCCAGGGCATTATAAATATTTGATAAATATTACAGTCGACAGAAGTTATGTGATCGTAATCTTGGAAACGCTGACGACGTATTTAAAAATCGATAACTATATTTTGAAAAACGATTTCGAGATCTCAAAGATTTCGCTAAGATTTTCAAGTTCAGAGAGTGCTTTCCTTTTGCACAATACACGGGGGGACCAAATCCGCTTTTACAACAAATCCTGATTCTTTTAATGGATTTCCTACGATTTGATCCTACTGATTACAAAAATGTGAATATTCAGGCACACATTTTTCAACTGCCAACTTTCTTGACCGAGCATTTCAAATATTCGTCAATTTTCTCTTTGTTTCAGAATGAGTTTGTCACACTTTTTGTTGCAGTGTTTACAATTTTATATCTGCACCCAGGGGTAACCTGCACAGCCAACAAATCCGATTTCAGATTTTCCGTTCCATTATCGGTCATTATCGTAGGAAATCCAAACAGCCCAGACCTTTAAAAGAATCAGGATTTGGATTGTGCAAAGGAAAGCACTCTCTGAAACAAGCAATCATACTGATACTGACTATATTTACTCGACTTTATAGTTTATATTTTGAATTTGTCATTGCGATTCCACATCCTAAAATCTCGTAATTTTTATCTCAGTTTATCGGCAGGGCAAGGCTCAAAGTTGTACGGGTGCACAATCCAGACTCTTTCGTTCGGTCTACGGGGTGAAAACTTACAAACCTGCCTTGAATCCACAACTGGTGCAAAAATTCAGGCTTTTCTTGATGTTAAGCAAAACATAGGCGGCTGTTTGGGGCTTCCGTAAATGATTAATTGCCTTGACTTTTCCAAGTGATATTCAGTAAGTTCAGCTACCTTTCTCGTGCAATTATCTGTCTTAAAGGGTAAAATATTGTTACAGTAGTGTTGTTACTTTTATGGATGAGTTAAATACTTTCACGAACATGCAGCGCTCCTTTTCTTCCAGTGGTTCATTCTCGCGGGTGTGATTTGATCATTCGATATCAAGTATCCAAAAAATAGCACCCGAACTCAAAAGACTGATTATAAACCGTAATTCTGAGCTGAAGAAGAAGGCAGTGCTTACGGGTGACTTAAATGCTTGGCATGAATATAAAACAGCCAGAAACAAAACTAACAATAAAATTCGACAAACAAAAGATGCCTATTATCACAAAGAAAGATAAATGCTGGAAACAGCAGAGGGATACGGAAATAACCTCATGAAATAACCTCATGTCGCGAAAGATAAAAAGTTTTCAATTAATGAACTTAAAGTAAATAATACATCATTTACCGAGTCCTCTAGTTCAACAAACACTTCACTGAGATTGGAAACAAACTCGAATCTAATCTCCCACAAAACAACTGTGATTATATCTGCGAAAGCCACGGACTATCTTTCGTCTCCAAAAGATCTCTACCAAGTCTGTTCTTGAGAAACTGAAATCTCTTTTAACGAATAAGGCAACTGGACTTGACAATATTTCTATAAAGTTACCGGAAACTGCAAGTCCTGTTATAGCCGAGTCACTTTGCATTATCTTTTATAAGTCAATGGAAACTGGTATTTTTCCGACAGAGTGGAAAATGCGAAGGTTTTCCTTGTTCATAAGAAGGATAATAAGACAAAACCCCTAGGTTTTTCGAGCCTAAAAATTGTAGCTTTGAAGCAATCAAAACAAAACTTTCAGTAGCTGTAGTCCGATAATAAGCGCATCTTTTGACGTTAATTGGATGACGTCATCATTTATAATTTATGCGCAATGAATTATGCAAATTAGAGTTTGAAAATGAAAACGGTAAATTCTTGACAATTTTTTTTCTAAATTCTCCTTTTCCACTCTATTCTTAATTATAATCCTATTTCAGGCTGTAAATACATGTTTTCTACTAA